>VONZ01004276.1:0-11392 GCA_012976165.1 Labeo catla | reverse complement strand
CCTGACGGCGGGTATTGAACTTGTCAGCATGCGCTACCCCTTTTTTGGAGCAGCTTTAACCAAGAGCAAGAATGTCTTTTGCATGGAGTAGCCAGAGTCTGGTTCCTCACTAAAAGCTAAGGAGACTAGAGCCTGGTCTGTACTCGTTTGGATGATCAATACGAGAAGACCTAGCATGCTGCTGGGGCCAGTTATTTTTTGGTTGACCAGCAGGGAGCACTCAATCCCTGACTTGTATGTAGTCAACTTGACCTATTGTTTAAGATGGTAGCGCATCCTGACGGCCATATTGAGACCCTCTATTAGAGCAGCTGTATTCAACAACCCAGAGCAACCCTGACGGCCATATTGAGGCTTTCAGGATGTGCTACCCCTCTATTAGAGCAGCTGTATTCAGCAGGACAGAGCAAAGCATGTCTTTTGCCTGCAGTAGCCAGAGGCTGGTTACTCAGTCAAGCTAAGCAGGCCTCAGTCTGGTCTTTCCTTGGATGGGAGATCAATTAGAAAAGGTGTAGGGTGTTGTTAGTGCTGCTTTTACACTGATCAGCAAGGGGCGCTCATCCCCTGACATGTATGGGTGCAATATTCCTCATATAACTATGCGAACTTCAGACTGTAAAAAGAAATAACCTTTTGATCAAGCAATCAAGCAGTCCTTGTAAGATGGAGCGACCTTCAGATGAGGAAATAAACTGGAAATAAAATGTTGTCCTTAATCCCCACCTTAATAATCAACTTGGCCTAGTGTTAAGGATGGTAGCGCATCCTGACTGCGGGTATTGAGCTTGTCAGCATGCGCTACCCCTTTTTTGGAGCAGCTTTAACCGACAGCAAGAATTTCTTTTGCATGGAGTAGCCCGAGTCTGGTTCCTCACTAAAAGCTAAGGAGACTAGAGCCTGGTCTGTACTTGTTTGGATAACCAATATGAGAAGACCTAGCATGTTGCTGGGTCCAGTAACTTTTCTGGCCGACCAGCAGGGTGCGCTGAATCCCTGTCTTGTATGTAGTCAGCTTGACCTGTTGTTTAAGATGGTAGCGTATCCTGACAGCTTCAATATGGCCGTCAGGATGCGCTACCCCTCTATTAGAGCAGCTGTATTCAACAAGCCCAGAGCAAACCATGTCCTTTGCCTGCAGTAGCCAGGGGCTGGTTGCTCAGTAAAACTAAGCAGGTCTCAGACTGGTCTTTTTTTTGGATGGAAGACCAATTAGAATAGGGCTAAAGTGCTGTTGGTACTGCTCTTATGCTGATCAGCCGGGGGCGCTTATCCCCTGAAATGTATGGGTGCAATATTCCACATATAACTATGTGAACTTCAGACTGTAAAAAGAAACGTTTTTTTGATCAAGCAATCAAGTGGTCCTTGTCAGCCGGAGCAACCTTCAGGTGAGGAAATAAACTGGCTTCCTGGCGAACTGTTGTCCTTAATCCCCACCTTAATAATCAACTTGGCCTAGTGTTAAGGATAGTAGCGCATCCTGACGGCAGGTATTGAACTTGTCAGCATGCGCTACCCCTTTTTTGGAGCAGCTTTAACCAAGGGCAAGAATGTCTTTTGCATGGAGTAGCCAGAGTCTGGTTCCTCACTAAAAGCTAAGGAGACTAGAGCCTGGTCTGTACTTGTTTGGATAACCAATATGAGAAGACCTAACATGTTGCTGGGTCCAGTTATTTTTTGTCCGACCAGCAGGGGGCGATGAATCCCTGACTGGTATGTAGTCAACTTGACCTATTGTTTAAGATGGTAGCGCATCCTCATGGCCATATTGAGGCTGTCAGGATGCGCTACCCCTCTATTAGAGCAGCTGTATTCAACAGCCCAGAGCAAAGAATGTCCTTTGCCTGCAGTAGCCACAGTCTGGTTACTCAGGAAAGCTAAGGAGGCCTCAGTCTGGTCTTTCCTTGGATGCGAGACCAATTAGAAAAGGTCTAGGGTGTTGTTAGTGCTGAATTTATGCTGATCAGCAGAGGGCGCTCATCCCCTGACATGTATGGGTGCAATATTCCTCATATAACTATGCAAACTTCAGACTGTAAAAAGAAACAACATTTTGATCAAGAAATCAAGCGGTCCTTGTAAGACGGAGTGACCTTCAGATGAGGAAATAAATTGGAAATAAAATGTTGTCCTTATTGAGCTTGTCAGCATGCGCTACCCCTTTTTTGGAGCAGCTTTAACCGAGCGCAAGAATTTCTTTTGCATGGATTAGCCCGAGTCTGGTTCCTCACTAATAGCTAAGGAGACTAGAGCCTGGTCTGTTCTTGTTTGGATAACCAATGTGAGAAGACCTAGCATGTTGCTGGGTCCAGTTATTTTTTGTCCGACCAGCAGGGGGCGATGAATCCCTGACTGGTATGTAGTCAACTTGACCTATTGTTTAAGATGGTAGCGCATTCTGACGGCCATATTGAGGCTGTCAGGATGCACTACCCCTCTTTTAGAGCAGCTGTATTCAACAGCCCAGAGCAAAGGATGTCCTTTGCCTGCAGTAGCCAGAGGCTGGTTACTCAGAAAAAGCTAAGGAGACTAGAGCCTGGTCTGTACTTGTTTGGATGACCAATATAAGAAGAACTAGCATGCTGCTGGGTCCAGTCATTTTTCTGGCCGACCAGCAGGGTGCGCTGAATCCCTGTCTTGTATGTAGTCAGCTTGACCTGTTGTTTAAGATGGTAGCGTATCCTGACAGCTTCAATATGGCCGGCAGGATGCGCTACCCCTCTATTAGAGCAGCTGTATTCAACAAGCCCAAAGCAAACCATGTCCTTTTCCTGCAGTAGCCAGGGGCTGGTTGCTCAGTAAAGCTAAGCAGGTCTGAGACTGGTCTTTTTTTTTGGATGGAAGACCAGTTAGAGGTACTGCTTTTCTGCTGATCAGCAGGGGGCGCTTATCCCCTGAAATGTATGGGTGCAATATTCCACATATAACTATGTGAACTTCAGACTGTAAAAAGAAACGTTTTTTTGATCAAGCAATCAAGTGGTCCTTGTCAGACGGAGCAACCTTCAGGTGAGGAAATAAACTGGCTTCCTGGCGAACTGTTGTCCTTAATCCCCACCTTAATAATCAACTTGGCCTAGTGTTAAGGATAGTAGCGCATCCTGACGGCGGGTATTGAACTTGTCAGCATGCGCTACCCCTTTTTTGGAGCAGCTTTAACCAAGAGCAAGAATGTCTTTTGCATGGAGTAGCCCGAGTCTGGTTCCTCACTAAAAGCTAAGGAGACTAGAGCCTGGTCTGTACTTGTTTGGATAACCAATATGAGAAGACCTAGCATGTTGCTGGGTCCAGTTATTTTTTGTCCGACCAGCAGGGGGCGATGAATCCCTGACTGGTATGTAGTCAACTTGACCTATTGTTTAAGATGGTAGCGCATCCTCACGGCCATATTGAGGCTGTCAGGATGCGCTACCCCTCTATTAGAGCAGCTGTATTCAACAGCCCAGAGCGAAGAATGTCCTTTGCCTGCAGTAGCCAGAGTCTGGTTACTCAGGAAAGCTAAGGAGGCCTCAGTCTGGTCTTTCCTTGGATGCGAGACCAATTAGAAAAGGTCTAGGGTGTTGTTAGTGCTGCTTTTACACTGATCAGCAAGGGGCGCTCATCCCCTGACATGTATGGGTGCAATATTCCTCATATAACTATGCCAACCTTAGACTGTAAAAAGAAACAATATTTTGATCAAGAAATCAAGCGGTCCTTGTAAGACGGAGTGACCTTCAGATGAGGATATAAATTGGAAATAAAATGTTGTCCTTAATCCCCACCTTAATAATCAACTTGGCCTAGTGTTAAGGATGGTAGCGCATCCTGACGGCGGGTATTGAGCTTGTCAGCATGCGCTACCCCTTTTTTGGAGCAGCTTTAACCGACAGCAAGAATTTCTTTTGCATGGAGTAGCCCAAGTCTGGTTCCTCACTAAAAGCTAAGGAGACTAGAGCCTGGTCTGTACTTGTTTGGATGACCAATATAAGAAGAACTAGCATGCTGCTGGGTCCAGTCATTTTTCTGGCCGACCAGCAGGGTGCGCTGAATCCCTGTCTTGTATGTAGTCAGCTTGACCTGTTGTTTAAGATGGTAGCGTATTCTGACAGCTTCAATATGGCCGTCAGGATGCGCTACCCCTCTATTAGAGCAGCTGTATTCAACAAGCCCAGAGCAAACCATGTCCTTTTCTTGCAGTAGCTAGGGGCTGGTTGCTCAGTAAAGCTAAGCAGGTCTGAGACTGGTCTTTTTTTTGGACGGAAGACCAATTAGAATAGGGCTAAAGTGCTGTTGGTACTGCTTTTATGCTGATCAGCAGGGGGCGCTTATCCCCTGAAATGTATGGGTGCAATATTCCACATATAACTATGTGAACTTCAGACTGTAAAAAGAAACGTTTTTTTGATCAAGCAATCAAGTGGCCCTTGTCACGGAGCAACCTTCAGGTGAGGAAATAAACTGGCTTTCTGGCGAACTGTTGTCCTTAATCCCCACCTTAATAATCAACTTGGCCTAGTGTTAAGGATAGTAGCGCATCCTGACGGCGGGTATTGAACTTGTCAGCATGCGCTACCCCTTTTTTGGAGCAGCTTTAACCAAGAGCAAGAATGTCTTTTGCATGGAGTAGCCCGAGTCTGGTTCCTCACTAAAAGCTAAGGAGACTAGAGCCTGGTCTGTACTTGTTTGGATAACCAATATGAGAAGACCTAGCATGTTGCTGGGTCCAGTTATTTTTTGTCCGACCAGCAGGGGGCGATGAATCCCTGACTGGTATGTAGTCAACTTGACCTATTGTTTAAGATCGTAGCGCATCCTCACGGCCATATTGAGGCTGTCAGGATGCGCTACCCCTCTATTAGAGCAGCTGTATTCAACAGCCCAGAGCGAAGAATGTCCTTTGCCTGCAGTAGCCAGAGTCTGGTTACTCAGGAAAGCTAAGGAGGCCTCAGTCTGGTCTTTCCTTGGATGCGAGACCAATTAGAAAAGGTCTAGGGTGTTGTTAGTGCTGCTTTTACACTGATCAGCAAGGGGCGCTCATCCCCTGACATGTATGGGTGCAATATTCCTCATATAACTATGCCAACCTTAGACTGTAAAAAGAAACAATATTTTGATCAAGAAATCAAGCGGTCCTTGTAAGACGGAGTGACCTTCAGATGAGGAAATAAATTGGAAATAAAATGTTGTCCTTAATCCCCACCTTAATAATCAACTTGGCCTAGTGTTAAGGATGGTAGCGCATCCTGACGGTGGGTATTGAGCTTGTCAGCATGCGCTACCCCTTTTTTGGAGCAGCTTTAACCAAGCTCAAAAATTTCTTTTCCATGGAGTAGCCCGAGTCTGGTTCCTCACTAAAGGCTAAGGAGACTAGAGCCTGGTCTGTACTTGTTTGGATAACCAGTATGAGAAGACCTAGCATGTTGCTGGGTCCAGTTATTTTTTGTCCGACCAGCAGGGGGCGATGAATCCCTGACTGGTATGTAGTCAACTTGACCTATTGTTTAAGATGGTAGCGCATTCTGACGGCCATATTGAGGCTGTCAGGATGCACTACCCCTCTTTTAGAGCAGCTGTATTCAACAGCCCAGAGCAAAGGATGTCCTTTGCCTGCAGTAGCCAGAGGCTGGTTACTCAGAAAAAGCTAAGGAGACTAGAGCCTGGTCTGTACTTGTTTGGATGACCAATATAAGAAGAACTAGCATGCTGCTGGGTCCAGTCATTTTTCTGGCCAACCAGCAGGGTGCGCTGAATCCCTGTCTTGTATGTAGTCAACTTGACCTATTGTTTAAGATGGTAGCGCATCCTGACAGCTTCAATATGGCCATCAGGATGCGCTACCCCTCTATTAGAGCAGTTGTATTCAACAGCCCAGAGCAAACCATGTCCTTTATTTGCAGTAGCCAGAGGCTGGTTACTCAGTACAGTTAAGCAGGCCTGAATCTGGTCTTTCCTTTGGATGCGAGTCCAATTATAAAAGGTCTAGGGTGCTGTTGGTGCTGATTTTATGCAGATCAGCAGGGGGCGCTCATCCCCTGACACATATGGGTGCAATATTGCTCATATAACTATGTGAGCTTCAGACTGTAATAAGAAACAATCTTTTTAATCAAGCAAACAAGCGGTCCTTGTAAGACGGAGCAACCTTCAGGTGAGGAAATAAACTGGCTTCCTGGCTAACTGTTGTCCTTAATCCCCACCTTAATAATCAACTTGGCCTAGTGTTAAGGATGGTAGCGCATCCTGACAGCGGGTATTGAACTTGTCAGCATGCGGTACCCCTTTGTTGGAGCAGCTTTATTAAGGTGCCGAGAGCAAGAATGTCTTTTGCATGGAGTAGCCAGAGGCTGGTTCCTCACTAAACGCTAAGGAGACTAGAGCCTGGTCTGTACTTGTTTGGATGATCAATATGAGAAGACCTAGCATGCTGCTGGGGCCAGTTATTTTTTGGTTGACCAGCAGGGAGCGCTCAATCCCTGACTTGTATGTAGTCAACTTGACCTATTGTTTAAGATGGTAGCGCATCCTGACGGCCATATTGAGACCCTCTATTAGAGCAGCTGTATTCAACAACCCAGAGCAACCCTGACGGCCATATTGAGGCTTTCAGGATGCGCTACCCCTCTATTAGAGCAGCTGTATTCAGCAGGACAGAGCAAAGCATGTCTTTTGCCTGCAGTAGCCAGAGGCTGGTTACTCAGTCAAGCTAAGCAGGCCTCAGTCTGGTCTTTCCTTGGATGGGAGATCAATTAGAAAAGGTGTAGGGTGTTGTTAGTGCTGCTTTTACACTGATCAGCAAGGGGCGCTCATCCCCTGACATGTATGGGTGCAATATTCCTCATATAACTATGCGAACTTCAGACTGTAAAAAGAAATAACCTTTTGATCAAGCAATCAAGCAGTCCTTGTAAGACGGAGCGACCTTCAGATGAGGAAATAAACTGGAAATAAAATGTTGTCCTTAATCCCCACCTTAATAATCAACTTGGCCTAGTGTTAAGGATGGTAGCGCATCCTGACGGCAGGTATTGAGCTTGTCAGCATGCGCTACCCCTTTTTTGGAGCAGCTTTAACCGACAGCAAGAATTTCTTTTGCATGGAGTAGCCCGAGTCTGGTTCCTCACTAAAAGCTAAGGAGACTAGAGCCTGGTCTGTACTTGTTTGGATAACCAATATGAGAAGACCTAGCATGTTGCTGGGTCCAGTAACTTTTCTGGCCGACCAGCAGGGTGCGCTGAATCCCTGTCTTGTATGTAGTCAGCTTGACCTGTTGTTTAAGATGGTAGCGTATCCTGACAGCTTCAATATGGCCGTCAGGATGCGCTACCCCTCTATTAGAGCAGCTGTATTCAACAAGCCCAGAGCAAACCATGTCCTTTGCCTGCAGTAGCCAGGGGCTGGTTGCTCAGTAAAACTAAGCAGGTCTCAGACTGGTCTTTTTTTTGGATGGAAGACCAATTAGAATAGGGCTAAAGTGCTGTTGGTACTGCTCTTATGCTGATCAGCCGGGGGCGCTTATCCCCTGAAATGTATGGGTGCAATATTCCACATATAACTATGTGAACTTCAGACTGTAAAAAGAAACGTTTTTTTGATCAAGCAATCAAGTGGTCCTTGTCACGGAGCAACCTTCAGGTGAGGAAATAAACTGGCTTTCTGGCGAACTGTTGTCCTTAATCCCCACCTTAATAATCAACTTGGCCTAGTGTTAAGGATAGTAGCGCATCCTGACGGCGGGTATTGAACTTGTCAGCATGCGCTACCCCTTTTTTGGAGCAGCTTTAACCAAGAGCAAGAATGTCTTTTGCATGGAGTAGCCAGAGTCTGGTTCCTCACTAAAAGCTAAGGAGACTAGAGCCTGGTCTGTACTTGTGTGGCTGACCAATATTCGAAGACCTAGCATGCTGCTGGGGCCAGTTATTATTTGGTTGACCAATGGGAGCACTCAATCCCTGACTTGTATGTAGTCAACTTGACCTATTGTTTAAGATGGTAGCGCATCCTGACGGCCATATTGAGACCCTCTATTAGAGCAGCTGTATTCAGCAACCCAGAGCAACCCTGACGGCCAAATTGAGGCTTTCAGGATGCGCTACCCCTCTATTAGAGCAGCTGTATTCAGCAGGACAGAGCAAAGCATGTCTTTTGCCTGCAGTAGCCAGAGGCTGGTTACTCAGTCAAGCTAAGCAGGCCTCAGTCTGGTCTTTCCTTGGATGGGAGATCAATTAGAAAAGGTCTAGGGTGTTGTTAGTGCTGCTTTTACACTGATCAGCAAGGGGCACTCATCCCCTGACATGTATGGGTGCAATATTCCTCATATAACTATGCGAACTTCAGACTGTAAAAAGAAATAACCTTTTGATCAAGCAATCAAGCAGTCCTTGTAAGACGGAGCGACCTTCAGATGAGGAAATAAACTGGAAATAAAATGTTGTCCTTAATCCCCACCTTAATAATCAACTTGGCCTAGTGTTAAGGATGGTAGCGCATCCTGACGGCAGGTATTGAGCTTGTCAGCATGCGCTACCCCTCTGCTGGAGCAGCTTTACAAGGTACCGACAGCAAGTATGTCTTCTGCATGCAGTAGCCAGTGGCTGGTTCCTTTCTAAAAGCTAAGGAGACCAGAGCCTGGTCTGTACTTGTTTGGATGACCAATATAGAAGAACAGCATGCTGCTGGGTCCAGTCATTTTCTGGCCGACCAGCGGGGTGCTGAATCTATCTTGTATGTAATTAAAGCTGACCTATTGTTTAAGATGGTAGCATCTGGCTTAGCTTCAATATGGCCGTCGGGATCGCTACCCTAACAAACAACTGTGATCAACAAGCAGAGCAAACGCATGTCGCGCTGCCACCACGGTAGCCAGGGCTGAGATTGCTCCAATAAAAACATAAAAGCAGGTCTGAGACTGGTCTTTTTTTTGGATGGAAGACCAATTAGAATACGGCTAATTTGCTGTTGGTACTGCTTGTATGCTGATCAGCAGGGGGCGCTTATCCCCTGAAATGTATGGGTGCAATATTCCACATATAACTATGTGAACTTCAGACTGTAAAAAGAAACGTTTTTTTGATCAAGCAATCAAGTGGTCCTTGTCAGACGGAGCAACCTTCAGGTGAGGAAATAAACTGGCTTCCTGGCGAACTGTTGTCCTTAATCCCCACCTTAATAATCAACTTGGCCTAGTGTTAAGGATAGTAGCGCATCCTGACGGCAGGTATTGAACTTGTCAGCATGCGCTACCCCTTTTTTGGAGCAGCTTTAACCGACAGCAAGAATTTCTTTTGCATGGAGTAGCCCGAGTCTGGTTCCTCACTAAAAGCTAAGGAGACTAGAGCCTGGTCTGTACTTGTTTGGATGACCAATATAAGAAGAACTAGCATGCTGCTGGGTCCAGTCATTTTTCTGGCCGACCAGCAGGGTGCGCTGAATCCCTGTCTTGTATGTAGTCAGCTTGACCTATTGTTTAAGATGGTAGCGCATCCTGACAGCTTCAATATGGCCGTCAGGATGCGCTACCCCTCTATTAGAGCAGCTGTATTCAACAAGCCCAAAGCAAACCATGTCCTTTTCCTGCAGTAGCCAGGGGCTGGTTGCTCAGTAAAGCTAAGCAGGTCTGAGACTGGTCTTTTTTTTTGGATGGAAGACCAGTTAGAGGTACTGCTTTTCTGCTGATCAGCAGGGGGCGCTTATCCCCTGAAATGTATGGGTGCAATATTCCACATATAACTATGTGAACTTCAGACTGTAAAAAGAAACGTTTTTTTGATCAAGCAATCAAGTGGTCCTTGTCAGACGGAGCAACCTTCAGGTGAGGAAATAAACTGGCTTCCTGGCGAACTGTTGTCCTTAATCCCCACCTTAATAATCAACTTGGCCTAGTGTTAAGGATAGTAGCGCATCCTGACGGCGGGTATTGAACTTGTCAGCATGCGCTACCCCTTTTTTGGAGCAGCTTTAACCAAGAGCAAGAATGTCTTTTGCATGGAGTAGCCAGAGTCTGGTTCCTCACTAAAAGCTAAGGAGACTAGAGCCTGGTCTGTACTCGTTTGGATGATCAATACGAGAAGACCTAGCATGCTGCTGGGGCCAGTTATTTTTTGGTTGACCAGCAGGGAGCACTCAATCCCTGACTTGTATGTAGTCAACTTGACCTATTGTTTAAGATGGTAGCGCATCCTGACGGCCATATTGAGACCCTCTATTAGAGCAGCTGTATTCAACAACCCAGAGCAACCCTGACGGCCATATTGAGGCTTTCAGGATGCGCTACCCCTCTATTAAAGCAGCTGTATTCAGCAGGACAGAGCAAAGCATGTCTTTTGCCTGCAGTAGCCAGAGGCTGGTTACTCAGTCAAGCTAAGCAGGCCTCAGTCTGGTCTTTCCTTGGATGGGAGATCAATTAGAAAAGGTCTAGGGTGTTGTTAGTGCTGATTTTATGCTGATCAGCAGAGGGCGCTCATCCCCTGACATGTATGGGTGCAATATTCCTCATATAACTATGCAAACTTCAGACTGTAAAAAGAAACAAGATTTTGATCAAGAAATCAAGCGGTCCTTGTAAGACGGAGCGACCTTCAGATGAGGAAATAAACTGGAAATAAAATGTTGTCCTTAATCCCCACCTTAATAATCAACTTGGCCTAGTGTTAAGGATGGTAGCGCATCCTGATGGCGGGTATTGAGCTTGTCAGCATGCGCTACCCCTTTTTTGGAGCAGCTTTAACCGACAGCAAGAATTTCTTTTGCATGGAGTAGCCCGAGTCTGGTTCCTCACTAAAAGCTAAGGAGACTAGAGCCTGGTCTGTACTTGTTTGGATGACCAATATAAGAAGAACTAGCATGCTGCTGGGTCCAGTCATTTTTCTGGCCGACCAGCAGGGTGCGCTGAATCCCTGTCTTGTATGTAGTCAGCTTGACCTATTGTTTAAGATGGTAGCGCATCCTGACAGCTTCAATATGGCCGTCAGGATGCGCTACCCCTCTATTAGAGCAGCGGTATTCAACAAGCCCAGAGCAAACTATGTCCTTTGCCTGCAGCAGCCAGGGGCTGGTTGTTCAGTAAAGCTAAGCAGGTCTGAGACTGGTCTTTTTTTTGGATGGAAGACCAATTAGAATAGGGCTAAAGTGCTGTTGGTACTGCTTTTATGCTGATCAGCAGGGGGCGCTTATCCCCTGAAATGTATGGGTGCAATATTCCACATATAACTATGTGAACTTCAGACTGTAAAAAGAAACGTTTTTTTGATCAAGCAATCAAGTGGTCCTTGTCAGACGGAGCAACCTTCAGGTGAGGAAATAAACTGGCTTCCTGGCGAACTGTTATCCTTAATCCTCACCTTAATAATCAACTTGGCCTAGTGTTAAGGATGGTAGCGCATCCTGACGGCGGGTATTGAGCTTGTCAGCATGC
>VONZ01004275.1:0-11407 GCA_012976165.1 Labeo catla | reverse complement strand
CAGGGACGGCTTCAAATTACAACTTTTTATTGGTCTGGAACACACGGGACACTTAATTATAAAGTCACGTTCACCACGCTATTCTCTCTCTGTGTTTCACACAGATTAACCGAGAGATGAGGAGAAAACTTTTTAGGGTCTTGCCTCGCCAGCATCCAATCGCAGCCTGAGGCTGACGTAACTCCTGCACTCCTCAAAGACATGGCGCTCAACACTGATAAAAGTGCCATTTGAATAAAACGCCATAATGAAAGTTCGTACACGCTATAACACAGAATAACCAGTGTATGTATGTAATATATAATTGTCTTTAACAGTGCAAAATATTAAATGTATTTTTTCATTTTTTTTCAAGCCCTGACACTTTTCTCAAGTTATTTTATATTAACAGAAAATGTTTTTATTTGACACAAACTACCTGCGATTGCTGACTGGTATCTGAAGTTATTGTTTATTAATATAAAATGTATCTGACGCCAAATCCACGAGATCGCTAACAAGTGATGGAACCTTCAGAAATATACAAAAATATTAAATGCATTTTTTCAACTTTTTTCAAGTTATTTTAAATTAACAGAAAATGTTTTTTTTTTCACAAAAACTGCTTGCGATTGCTGACTGGTATCTGAAGTTAATGTTTATTAATATAAAATGTATCTGACACAAACTCCACGAGATCCCTAACAAGTGATGGAACCTTATATACAAATATATTAAATGTATTTTTTTAAATCATTTTTCAAGTTATTTTATATTAACAGAAAATGTTTTTATTTGACAAAAACTGCTTGCAAATGGTGACTGGTATCTGAAGTTAATATCTATTAATATAAAATGTGTCTGACGCCAAATCCACAAGATCGCAGACAAGTGATGGAACCGTATAGAAATATACAAAAATATTAAATGTATTTTTTCAACTTTTTTCAGGATATTTTATATTAACAGAAAATGTTTTCATTTGACTAAAACTGCTTGCGATTGCTGACTGGTATCTGAAGTTAATGTTTATTAATATAAAATGTATCTGATGCCAAATCCATGACATTGCTAACAAGTACAATGGAACCGCAGTAGAAATGTACAACAATATTAAATGTTTTTTTTAAAATCATTTTCAAGTTATTTTATATTAACAGAAAAGTTTTATTTGACAAAACTGCTTTCATGCATTGCTGACTGGTATCTGAAGTTAATGTTTACTAATATAAAATGTATCTGACGCCAAACTAATGATCGCTAACAAGTGATGGAACCGCATTAGAATTTATACAAAATATTAAATGTTTCTTTCCTCCTTTAACTTTTCGCTATTTTATATGAACAGAAAAGGTTTTATATGGCAAAACTGCTTGCGATTGCTGACTGGTATCTGAAGTTAATGTTTATTAATATAAAATGTATCTGATGCCAAATCCACGAGATCGCTAACAAGTACAATGGAATCGTACAGAAATGTACAACAATATTAAATGTTTTTTTTTTTTTCCAACTTTTTTCAACATATTTTATTTTAACAGAAAATGTTTTTATTTGACAAAAAAATGCGTGCGATTACTGACTGGTAACTGAAGTTAATGTTTATTAATTGTAACAGGACTCCAGGGAAGCATGTAAGATCCAGATGCGAAGCTCTTTATTAAACACACAAAGCAGAAGTCAAGACAGGCAGGCCTGGAATCTCCAAACAAACAGCAATATGAAGGCAAGACAAAAAGTGTAATCCAGTAAAACAGGCAATAAGTCCAAATACCGTGAGCAGTCCAAAGTAAACGTGAACAAGGCGGCTGAAACTAACCAAAAACTATGGCAATGAGACAAAACAAACCATGGTGAAAACAAGACAAAACTATGACAGTGAAACAAACCATGGAAATAAAGCAAAAAACAAGGTGTCGAAATAGGAGAAAACGCTTTGTAGAGTCCCCAGACAGGCAACAACACAATACTGGCCTGTTTGGTATAGGCCTCCTTAAATGGCCACCAAACAGGAAGTTACCCATGAAGCAGCAGAGGGAGCGGTAACAGAGAGTCAATGGGTGAGGGCTCCCTCTGCTGGCGTGGCGTTACAGAATCCCCCCCCCCTAGGAGCGACTCCTGCCGCTCAAAACAACAACAGTCCAGGAGGGTGGGGGAACAGAGGCAAAACAGGGGGTGGGATGGAGGGCCAGGTCCGTGCAGAGGAGGTGGGCCTGGATCATGGAGCAGGGACAGACAGTGAAGCACTGGAGGACCAGGGCCGTGGAGCTGTGGCAGGCAGTGTACCACTGGAGCAGAAGTCCACCATGCTTGATTTGGAGGAGCCTGGAGCCATGGTGGAGCAGGGAGAGCAGGCATAACAGGGAGCCATAGCGGGACAGACAGAGCAAGCAGAGCAGACAGGAGCAAAGATATCCACAGTGGAACTAGTGACATCCATAGCAGAGCGGAGTGTTCATAGACGATTTCCTTGGCTGTGACATGACAGGCAGAGAGTTCATGATAGGCCTTCTTGACCGTGACATGGCGGGCAGTGAGTTCGTAGGAGGACGCCGCCCCCATAGGAGGTTCTGCAGCCGGAGCCACCACCACCTCCGGGGGCATTGGCGCAGACTCGTGGTCAGACGTGGCAGTGAGTTCATGAGTGGATGCCGCCTCCTTTGGAGGATCTACAGCATAAGCTGACACCTCTGGAGGTATTGGCGTAAATTCTTGGACCGACGAGGCCTCTGGAGCAGACTCGTGGACAGACAAGGCCTCTGGAGTGCAGTGTGTGGCCCACACGCTCAAAATGGCAACAGCCATTACAGGCAGCACAGTAGATAGTGGGATGCCTGCCGGTCTTGAGGGTGTGGACGCTGTGGACATGTGGCTTGGGAGCGTGGGCTCTGCGTGGCTTGGGAGCTGAGACGAGACTTGGTGAGGTTTTGAAAAGGCGGCTAAGACCTGACGAGGCTCTGGGATGTCAGCTGATACGAGACAAGGTTCTGGGGGGTCAGCCGAGACGTGACAAGGCTCTTGGAGGTCAGCCGAGACATGACGAGGCTCTAGGAGATCAGCTGAGACGTGACGTGGCTTTGGAAGGTCAGACGGGACCTGGTGAGGTTCTGGCAGGACGGCCGTGGCTTGGCGAGGCTCCATACTAGCAGCCATGCCGAAAGAGGCTCTGTTAGAAGCGCAGCTAAGTCTTGACTTAACTCAGGGAAGTCTGCCGTGACTTGACTTGACTCAGGGAGGCCTGCCGTGACTTGACTCATAAAGGTCAGCTGTGGCTTGACTTGACTCATGAAGATCTGCTGTAACTTGGCTTGACTCATGGAGATCAGCTGTGGTTTGGCTTAACATAGACAACCCAGCTGTAACGTGACTTGACTCAGGATCAACAGCTGTAACGTGACTTGACTCAGGAACAACAGCTGTAACGTGACTTGACTCATGGGGAACAACAGCTGTGACTTGGCTTGATTCAAAAACTACAGCTGTAACTTGGCTTGATTCAGAAGTAACAGCTGTACCTTGACGTGGCTCAGGAAACACAGCTGTCACTTGATTTGGCACTGAACGTGCAGCGCTGACTTGACTTGACACCAGAGGATCAGGCATCACTTGATTAGCTTTGGGTGCGACAGACATGGCGAGGTGAGATTTGGATGAGACGATTTTGGATAGATGAGGCTCAGGCGTGGCAGCCATCTTGGTTGGGGACTCAGATGGGGCGGCAACAAAGCAAAGTCGATGTATTGTTCTAAAGTCCAGTGTATTTTCCCTCCAGGTAATTGTGAACGAATGGGTTCATTTAGTTCATGGCGAAAAATGTCTTTAAGCGCCACATCATTGAAAGCCACCAAGTGGCACAATCCACAAAAGTCAACAACATAGTCTTCAAGTCTACCTTGGCAGAGGCGGAAGAGGCGTGATGCTGGATCCATGGAGATCTGTGTACTAAAAGCCACTGGATCTTTGGTAGGCGATGTATTCTGTAACAGGACTCCAGGGAAGCGTGTAAGATCCAGATGCGAGCTTTATTAAACACAGCGTAGTCAAGACAGGCAGGGTCAATCTCCAAACAAACAGTAATATGAAGGCAAGACAAAAGCGTAATCCAGTAAAACAGGCAATGAGTCCAAATACCGGTGAGCAGTCCAAAGTAGCAAAATAAACAAGGCGATGAAACTAGGCAAAAACTATGGCAATGAGACAAAACAAAACTATGACAGTGAAACAAAACCGTGGAAATAGCAAAAACAAGGCAATGAAATAGAGAAAACGCTTGGTAGAGTCCGCACAGGCAAAACAATACTTTGCCAGGCCTGTTTGGTGTAGGCCTCCTTAAATGGCCACCAAACAGGAAGTAACCCATGAAGCAGCAGAGGGAGCGGTAGCAGAGAGCCAATGGGTGAGGGCTCCCTCTGCTGGCGTGGCGTTACATTAAAATAAAATGTATCTGACGCCAAATCCACCAGATCGCTAACAAATATGATGGAACCCTACAGAAATATACAAAAATATTAAATGTATTTTTTTTTATCATTTTTCAAGTTATTTTATATTAACAGAAAATGTTTTTATTTGACTAAAACTGCTTGCGATTACTGACTGGTATCTGAAGTTAATATCTATTAATATAAAATGTATCTGACACAAACTCCACGAGATCGCTAACAAGTATGATGGAAACTTAAAGAAATATACAAAAAAAATAAATCTATTTATTTGACACCAAAGCCCTGACTTTTTTTTTTAAGTTATTTTATATTAACAGAAAAGGTTTTTATTTGAAAAAAACTGCTTGCTATTGCTGACTGGTATCTGAAGTTAATATCTATTAATATAAAATGTATCTGACGCCAACCAAGAGATCGCTTAACAGGTATGATGGAACTCATAGAAATATACAAAAATATTAAAATGGATTTTTAAAAAATTCATTTTTCAATCCTATTTTATATTAACAGAATTTTTTCTCCACAAAAACCGTTTTGCATTGCTGACTGGTATCTGAAGTTAATGTTTATGAATATAAAATGTATCTGACGCCAAATCCACGAGATCGCTAACAAGTGATGGAACCTTCAGAAATATATACAAATATTAAATGTATTTTTTCAACTTTTTTCAAGATATTTTAAATTAACAGAAAATATTTTTATGTGACCAAAACTCCTTGCGATTGCTGACTGGTATCTGAAGTTAATGATTATTAATATAAAATGTATCTGACGCCAAATCCAGGAGATCGCTAACAAGTGATGGAACCTTACAGAAATATACAAAAATATTAAATGTATTGATTTGACACCAAAGCCCTGACACTATTTTCAAGTTATTTTAGATGAACAGAAAATGTTTTTATTTGACAAAAACTGCTTGCGATTGTTGACTGGTATCTGAAGTTAATATTTATTAATATAAAATGTATCTGACGCCAAATCCACGAGATCGCTAACAAGTGATAGAACCGTACAGAAATATACAAAAATATTAAATGTTTTTTTTTGTTGTTGTTGTTTTTTTTATCATCTTTCAATTTATTTTATATGAACAGAAAATGTTTATTAATTTTTATTAATTAATTTTTAATTATTATATATATTATTTATTTAATTATTATTATTTATTAATTATTAATTTTATTTTTGTTAATGTTTATTAATATAAAATTTATCTGACACAAACTTCACCAGATCGCTAGCAAGTATGATGGAACCTCACAGAAATATACAAAAATATTACATGTATTTGTTTTTTTTGGTTTTTTTTTTTACTTTTTTCAAGTTATTTTATATTAACAGAAAATGTTTTTATTTGATTAAAACTGCTTGCGATTGTTGACTGGTATCTGAAGTTAATATTTATTAATATAAAATGTATCTGACGCCAAATCCACGAGATCGCTAACAAGTGATGGAACCTTACAGAAATATACAAAACTATTAAATGTATTTATTTGACACCAAAGCCCGGACTCTTTTTTCAAGTTATTTTAGATGAACAGAAAATGTTTTTATTTGACAAAAACTGCTTGCGATTGTTGACTGGTATCTGAAGTTAATATTTATTAATATAAAATTTATCTGAGGCAAACTCCACGAGATCGCCAACAAGTGATGGAACCGTACAGAAATATACAAAAATATTAAATGTTTTTAATCATTTTCGCTATTTTATATGAACAGACAATGCTCTATTAATTTTATTAATTAATCTCCTTGTTCATTATATATTATTTATTTAATTATTATTAGTCATTAATTCACACTCTGGCCTTTGTTTTTACATTTATTAATATAAATGTATCTGATTACAAGTTTCACCAGATCGCTAGCAAGTATGATGGAACCTCATTGAAATATACAAAAAATTATTAAATGTTTTGTTTTTATTTGTTTTTTATTCTTTTACTCTTTCAGCTATTTTATATTAACAGAAAATGTTTTATTTGACTAAAAACTTCGCTTTGCGATTGCTGACTGGTATCTGAAGTTAATGTTTATTAATATAAAATGTGTATCTGACGCCAAATCCACGAGATCGCTAACAAGTGATGGAACCGTACAGAAATATACAAAAATATTAAATGTATTTATTTGACACCAAAGCCCTGACACTATTTTCAAGTTATTTTAGATGAGCAGAAAATGTTTTTATTTGACAAAAACTGCTTGCGATTGCTGAGTGGTATCTGAAGTTAATATTTATTAATATAAAATGTATCTGACGCCAAATCCACGAGATCGCAATGGGGCAGGGTGGAATGTAACGAAGATATTTATCAGACGACACGAATCTTCGTGCATAAAAAAATTTTGGTCGACTGACGTTTTGGCGTTGCTGGCCAATGCACGTTGAAACAGATCGGAGATCTGATTGGTCAAAGAACTCACGCCGAAAATAGTGAGCGCCCGTTTTGAAACAACACAAGCGGAACTGATGTAAATCGAAGAAAAGGACACCAAATATCAAACATGGACGAAGAGCCAACAACGTCGACTGAGCTTGAGCCTGTGCCCTGCAGCTCTGATTCTGAGAGACACCCCTGGCCTTATTTAAGCAAGTTATTTGAATTTAAAGGTTCAAAGAATGACTCCTGGCGTTTTCAATGTGTCAAGTGCCTACCTCAACGCAAAGAACTGTTGGCGTTTAAAAACTCCCCTTCAAATTTGAAGAAACATATAGAGGTAAGACATGCAATGCTAGTTATTAATATTTAAGTTACTAACTTGCTATGACTTGGTGTTATGACTGTTATAGAAAAACGGATGTCAACATAACAAAAATATCACACCAGTATAATATTTGTTTGACGTAAGTTAGTGGTACCCTAACAGGGCAACTTCATTAGCTGGTTATTAGCACAGCAGGGACGATAGCTTGCTAGTACGTTACATTTTTGGAGATGAGCAAACTACTGCTATATCTGTACATTCGTAGTTGGCTAAAATAGCTGTTTGTTTTGACTCGATGAAAAAATGTTCAAACTTTTTATACGGCCCCTAGCTTCTTTACCATTCAACATTGGGTATTTAGTTGACATTCGCAAGTAAGCATGCAGTTAAAACTATATCTAGGTTTGATTCGATTGTGAACAATTTTGCACTATGACAGTTGTTTTTCGTCAATATCATGACATTTTTTAGAATTTGCAAACATATATATATTATATTTATATATATATATATATATATATATTTAGCAATTTAGCGCGAAAGTATATGCGAATATCAAACCAATTTTACCCGTGTGATATGCTTGGTTGTAAGTGTCAGTAGCTTGTCTTTTTAGTCTAAAGATGTAATCACGTTGGTTTCGCGTTTCAGTGCCCCATACACTGTGGCTTTGTATTAACGTAAATATAAAATCCTGTAACTTTAGGGTCCAAACACTTAGTTTAACATGGCAAATACAGTAGCTTTTTGCTTGTGTGGTACTTACATGTTGCCAGTCATAACAAAGTAATATGCTAGTAAGATGTAAGGTTAGTGTTTGCACTTGCACTTAAATAGTAGTGGTTTAGATTAATTCTTGAACCCTTAAAAAATATTTTACATTATGTTGTGAGATTTATTTTGGTTGTAGATTGACTATATTACTAAATACTAATACTACTAATGCTAAACGTGTATTAATTCTGTTGTCACTATCTTTTATAGAGAAAGCACAGACCACTTCTGAAGGAGTACTTGGCAGCAAAAAGAAGGGGACATTGTTTGCTGATGGAGGTTCTTCAATAAAGCAGCGAAAACTTGAGGACACCAAAGCATCTCAGAAGACCATAGACCTTGCAGTGGTTAACTTTATTGTCCAGGGTTTGCACCCTTTTGGAGTAGTAGAACAGACTGGGTTTGTTGATTTAATACATTGTACTCAACCTGATTACACAGTCATGTCACGTACAACATTGAGAGAGAGAACTGATAAGTGCACAAAGCAAATGAAAGAAAAATTGAAGAATGCAATGCAGACTGTTAAGTATATCGCCACGACTACAGACTGTTGGACAGCTCATAGGCACAGTTTCATTGGGGTTACTGCCCACTGGATAGAGCCAGATACCCTAGAAAGAAAGTCTGTGGCTCTGGCTTGTAAAAGGCTGAAAGGGACACATTCTTATGATGTGTTAGCCAGTGCACTTAATGATATTCACAGTGAGTATAACATCCGTGAAAAAATTGTTAGGACCACAACAGATAATGCCTCAAACTTTATTAAGGCCTTCCGAGTTTATGCATGTGAAGATGAAGGAAGTTCAACTGAAGATGAGAGTAAAGGTGTGAATGACAGTGAAGAGGAGGATGCAGAAGAGGAGACAGAGAGTGTTGAAGTGGAAGCTTTGATGGAGGAAGAAGATGAGTGTTCTGAATATCAGCTTCCAAAGCATCACCGTTGTGCCTGTCATGTTCTGAATTTGATCTCAACCGTAGATGCTAGAAAAGCTGAATCAAATGTTATGTACAAGAAGATATCTCGTGCAGCATTTGCCAAGTGCTCAGCTCTTTGGAATAAGAGTGCCTGGTCATCTACAGCTGCAGAGGTTATTGAGAGGGAGTGCAAGCTGCAATTGATCCGTCCAGTTGAGACCAGGTGGAACTCTCTCTTCCTTGCAGTTGAGCGAATACTGAGGATAATTAGGGAAAGTGGAGAAGGAGCAGTCAGAGCAGTGACCATTGCACTTAAAGTCCCAATGTAAGTTTGTCATGGAGCAGATACGTAGTTGTGATGTGGTAGGCTATTGATTGTGTGAAATAATGTTGTTTACTAATGATTTACTCCATTTAATTGAACTGCAATAGTGTAGCCTATGCTTATCTTGCTGACATTATGCATGTTCTCACATGGTGTTTTACAGGTTCAGCCCTGCAGAACTTGCTTTCTTGTCTGACTATGCATCAACCATGAACCCAGTCTCTAAGGCACTCAACATATTGCAGGGAGAGGTGGATGTCCACATGGGATGGCTGGTACCCACAATAACGCTCCTAACTGTGAAGCTGGACCGCCTCCAAACTTCATCCAAGTTCTGCCAGCCACTGATCTCTGCTCTTCAGGAAGGAATACAGCAGCGGTTTGGAAAAATGATGAATGACCCAGAACTCATATCTGCTGCAATTTTACTTCCTAAGTTTCGCACATCATGGACAAGCAATGAAAACTTGCTAAAGTTGGGTAAGTCATTTAAATAATTTCTTTGTCAAGCATTCATTTGTTAATAGAATAATGGGTAGTGGTTCATTTTAACCAATATATGTTATTTTCAAAGCTAACTGGTATTTTAAAAGGCTAGACAGAAATACTCTTCATTCATGTTTGGATTTTTTTTTTTTGTGCAGGCATGGACTACATCAAGAGACACATGGAGGAAGAGCCAGCCTTATCATCACCTGGTAGCCATTCTGGATCTGAGGAGGAAGACTTTTTTGGCCTTATGAAGGGAAATGTCCACGAAACCACAAAACAGTTGGATGCCTATCTGGCCAACTCTTCTACCTCAATGGACATACTCAAGTCAGTGCCCACAGTTTTTAATTTGTCCCTGAAGCTCAACACACCATTGCCCGCATCAGCAGCATGCGAACGAATGTTTAGCACAGCAGGGCACATTTTTTCTGCAAAAAGAGGCAGGCTAGGATCAAAAAGCTTTGAGAACCAACTTTTGTTGAAATTGAACAAAAACTATTGGTAATGCTATGCGGAACCAAATACAGTATTAGGGCTCTAATACTCTCATGTTCTATAGGGGCATTTTGCCCTTTTGACCTTTGATTGCCTGGCCAAAATTTTTATTTGAAGGTCCTTTGTTTTTAAGTTTCTTATCCTAACATCTGCCTTTATATTGACTTCATTGTTTTTCACATAGATTCTGTTTTTTTTGTCCTGTTAATGTTAGGTTGATCAGAGTTCTAAATAGCAATATTACTTGCATGTTTTAAGAGAAGCACTCACCCTTGTCAAATTTTGTTTGGTGCTTATTTTTTTCTCATTCTAATGTGTTATACATTATTAGCCTAATGCTTTTGGATTTTCTGTAATCAATGGAGTATAAGCCTCAAATGCAGTTTTAGCTACGTTTTCCCCATGCAGGCCAAGGTAAAGGACTAAAGCAACTGTTGCTGAGCAGAATAAACTGGTCATACAAATTTGATTAAAGTGTTCAGAATAACACTCACCTGTGTACTTTTGAGTTTTTTTTTTTTACTGCTCTTAATAGTATAGTAAAAATAAAATAAATTGTATGTCATAATTGGCTTAGCTTAATTATTATTTAATGAGAGCTTGCACAACTACCCTTTCCAGCACACAATAGAAATTGTTTGTGATTATTACAATTGAACAGCCCAGACATTGAGACAACCGATTGTGTACTTTTACTTAAAATACTTTAAAGTAAATTTAAAAGTATGTACTTAGGACTTTTACTTAAGTAAGATGTTGATGTAGTAATTATACTTTTACTTAAGTATATATTTTGCCGGGTAGTTGTACTTTTACTTAAGTACTAAACTTAAGTACTTCCTCCACCACTGCTACCAAGTGATGGAACCGTACAGAAATGTACAAAAATATTAAATGTTTTTTTTTTTTTATTATCATTTTTCAAGTTATTTTATATGAACAGAAAATGTTTTTATTTGACAAGAACTGCTGCGATTGCTGACTGGTATCTGAAGTTAATATTTATTAATATAAAATGTATCTGATGCCAAATCCCCGAGATCGCTAACAAGTGATGGAACCGTACAGAAATATACAAAAATATTAAATGTATTTTTTTCAACTTTTTTCAAGTCATTTTATTTTAACAGAAAATCTTTTTATGTGACTAAAACTGCTTGCGATTGCTGACTGGTGTCTGAAGTTAATGTTTATTAATATAAAATGTATCTGACGCCAAATCCACGAGATCGCTAACAAGTCATGGAACCGTACAGAA
>VONZ01004274.1:0-11408 GCA_012976165.1 Labeo catla | reverse complement strand
GAGATCGGTCACAAAGTCTACTCCAATGTGGGACCAGCGCCTCTGTGGGATGGGTAGTGGAACCAGTTTGCCTGTGGGAAGTTGGCGAGGAGAGGTAGACATGGCACAGACAGAGCAGCTCTGGACGTACCGGATGGTATCCCGGCGCATACTGGGCCACCAGTATCGACATTGTAGGAGCGAGAGGGTCCGTTGGCTGCCAGGGTGTCCAGAGCCCGGAGACCGATGAGCTGCGCCCAGAAGGCTTTGATGTAGGGCAAGGGGAACGAAGATCTTGCCTTCTGGGCATTCCGGTGGAGCAGCTTCCTGGAGAGTGGCGCTGTGGATGTCTTCATCCATCTCCCAGATGATGGGGCTGACGATTAGGTTGGAGTGTACAATTGGTTCAGGCTCGACGGATTGATCAGTGGAATGTAGGCATGATAATGCGTCTGCTGAGATATTCTTAGAGCCAGGTCTATAGGTGATTTTGAAGTCGAACCGTGTGAAAAACAAAGCCCATCTAGCCTGTCGGGGGTTGAGTCTCTTGGCCTCCCAGATGTACTGTAGATTTTTATGGTCAGTGATGATAGTGAAAGGATGTTTGGAACCCTCCAAGCAATGGCGCCACTCCTCCAGGGCAAGTTTGATGGCTAGGAGCTCTCTATTTCCCACGTCGTAATTCTGCTCCGCCGGTGACAGCTTTCGGGAATAAAAGGCACAGGGATGGAGGAGTGGAGGATCACCGACCGCTTGATACAGTACCGCACCTGCTCCCGTGGTGGATGCGTCGACCTCTACCGTGAAGGGAAGTTCGGGATCTGGATGGTGAAGCAGAGGTGCGGTACTGAAAATCTTCTTAAGTTGGAGAAAGCCTTCGTGGGCAGAGGGGTTCCAGCATACTGTTTTAGGTTTACTCCTCAGGAGGGAGGTTAGCGGCGCAGTAATGGAACTATAGTCCTTGATAAATCTTCTGTAGAAGTTGGCAAATCCTAGGAAACGTTGGAGTTCTTTAACTGTAAGTGGTTGAGACCATTCTTGGATGACAGATACTTTCCCCTGATCCATCTGCACGCCCTCGGCAGAAATGATGTAACCCAGGAATTGTACTGATGGACGGTGGAACTCACATTTTTCCAACTTGAGATAGAGACTGTGTTCGCGGAGCTTGTGGAGGACCTGCTGGACATGCTGGCGATGTTCGGCCATGTTCCGGGAGTAGATCAAAATGTCGTCGATGTAGACAATCACAAACCGATGGAGGAACTCCTGGAACACCTTGTTCATAAACGTTTGAAAGACGGATGGGCTGATGGAGAGGCCGTACGGCATTACCCGGTATTCATAGTGGCCGGTAGGTGTTACAAATGCCGTCTTCCATTCGTCTCCCGCACGAATACGAACAAGGTTATATGCACTCTGCAGGTCCAGCTTCGTGAAGACTTGGGCTCCACAAAGCTCTTCAAGGGCGGCTGGGACCAAAGGGAGCGGATAGGGTTGTTGGATAATCTGGGAGTTGAGCTGACGGTACTCAATGCATGGACGTAACCCCCCATCCTTCTTGCCCACGAAGAAGAAGCTGGAAGCGGCCGGTGAAGTTGATGGCTGAATAAATCCTTGAGCAAGGGCCTCCAAGATGTATTCCTCCATCGCCTGGCACTCCGGGATGGACAGAGGATAGACTCTCCCCTTGGGGAGCTGGGCCCCTGGCAGCAAATCGATGGCACAATCCCATGGCCGATGTGGTGGTAACAGGGTAGCTGCTTGTTTGCTTAACACATCCTGGAATGCCATGTACTCAGCTGGGATCTCCGGGACGGAGGCTTGGTCCGGGCATTCAACATGATTGGAAGACAGGATGACAGGATCTGCAGACGAACGGGGTAGGTTGATTAGGCAGTTATTATGACAGTACTGACTCCAGCAGATGACACACGGGTCCCAGCTGAGTTCGGGATGATGTTGTTGAAGCTATGGGCATCCCAGGATAATGCTGGCGGTGGAATCCTCCAGTACCAGAAATTTCATGTCCTCATGGTGAAACAGTCCAACTTGTAAGGTGATGAATGGTGATGAGTACCTTATTTTCCCACGCCCCAGTGGCTTTCCCTGGATGGTTTTAACTGCTAGTACTTGATTATGGGGTCGACGAGTAAGTTGGAGCTGGTTTAAACAGTCTTGGGAGATGAAGTGGCCTGAAGATCCGGAGTCTACCAGTGCAGAAACACATAGAGAAACATTAGAAGTATGCAACATTACGGGTAACAGGGTGAGAGAGGAAATCTCCACTTCAGTGGAAATGGTACTCACCACGGGGCGTGGGGGTCTGATGGGACATGGATGGATGCTATGGCCAGGTTGTCCACAGTATAAACAAAGTCCATTCATAAGTCTCCGGTTCCGTTCGGTACGTGATAGGCGTGTGGAGTCGATTTGCATTGGTTCTGGTACTGGGGTACAAGCAACCACTGAGGCGGACTGAGGAGCGGTAATGGGTGGCTGGTAGGCGGCTAGGTTCTGGGCGACTCGAGTTGTTCTTTGTAAGAAGGCTTCTAATCCAATACTGTCATCATACAAAGCCATCGCTGCTTGGATGTCAGGATTGAGGCCTTGTCCGTAGGCCCCAATCATTCCATCCACTAGCCGCCGCCAGCGTACGGAAATGGAAAGTGTATTCATTCACCGAAGACTTGCCTTGCTGTAACCGGAAGAGTTGATCTGATATTGAGAGTTCACCGGTGGTTGTACTGAAAACTTCAGAGAAATGGTTAGTGAATTGTTCATATAAATGAATGATAGGGTTTTCAGCATTCCAGATCGCTTTTGCCCACTGCAGGGCCTTAGTGATATGAGAAATGAGACCTTAGCGTCCTTGGATGTAAACAGTTGGGGTTGCATTTTAATTAAAAATTTACTTGAAGAAAACCGCTACAATGAGCCGCTCTCCCGCAAACGTAGCAGGCATGGCCATGGGAGATCCTGAGACTGATGGTGGTGCAGATGGAGGTTGAAATGCCGCCTTTAAGGCATTCACCAACTCGGCGAAGGGATTTGTGGTGGCGGGTGTTTCGGTGCTCATGTTGCGTTGTTCTGTTTTATGGTCTGGTCTTCTGTCACACTCACACACACACACACACACACACAAGTGTGGAGGAGACGAGAGATGAGTGGCAATCCAATCCAATAGTTTATTTACAAAAGTCTTATTTAAAAGACAAAGCAGTAAAAGATGTTCTTAACTGAATTCTCTTGTAAGTAGTAGCAGTCCAAAAGTCCAAGGGATGAGCCACGCCACACAGGTTGAGCACAAACGTGAAGGAGAGTCAGATTCAGCATGTGAACGGTAGACCAGACAATAAAAAAAGTGACAGAGTGTCCTATTAATAGGGCATGGCTCAACGAGGAACAGGTGAAGCTTGTTAGAATTTGGGTGAGGATGAACGAGTGGGCGGTGCTACCGGAGGTGTGGCAGATGGAGGTGGCTGTGGTGAATGCCTGACACAATGCAGTATTCTCCACTGTAAATCTCCAGAATGTTTTGAGAGGGGACCTTTGTATAAAAGCCTCCAAGAAGGAGCAAGATTATCAGGGGTCATAAGATATTCTTTCCATTTTGTGTCACACCTATGCTTAATATCGTCATAACAATCTGATTTTATACATATCTGATAACACTCTCTTTTTCCAATTGTCTCAAAATTAACCTCTTGTAACCCTTTAAATTTCAGTATCTTCCCTTCATGATCACCCTCTATACAAACTCTAGGAGACACAAATAACTTGGGGGAAAAAAAACATTGTATAGGTCCACTAGACAAAAAACGATTAACAAACTGGAGCAACTGAGAGGGAAATGTAGCCTTCAACCCATCAATAAACTGCTCCACTATCCTTACTGATCTAAACCCTAGCTGACCACAAATTTTCTCAGATGATATCCATTCCCTAGAGGTAACGTCAATTAAATGTACAACTTTGGTCAAACCTTTATCAATAAATTTTTCCAAAATGGTGCTAAACTTAAAATTACTGTCATACTCTTGTCTGGACTTATTCAAAACAGTCCAAGAATCTAAAACAGTTGTCTAAAAGTTGTAAAATTGTGTATTGTTACAGAGGGACAGGAGACGAGCGGATCCAAACGCAAACTTTTATTAATGGGACGAGACATAGACATGGTCAAAGGCAGGCAGGGTCGAACAACAGCAGACAGGTGTATGGACGGCAAGACAAGAGTAATCCGTGACGGGCAAGGGTCGATCAGCGGCGTACGTAATCCAATGGGCGAGGCAATAGAATGGTCAGACAGGCGAGAGATCCGATAGGCAGACAACGTGACAGACTAAACGAAACAACAAGGCAAAACAAGAAAACTAGACACAGGGGAAAATCGGAGAAACGCTTTGTATGAATGTAAACAGTTCAATACTCGGCTAAGAGTGACAGGAAGACCGGGGCTTATATCCTGTCTCTGATTGGGCGCAGGTGGTGGGAGCAGTGGCTGATGGATAATGTAGTCCGGGGTGTAAAGCAACAGTCAATGTGTGTAAGGAAGGTGAGAGTGACATCTGGTGGTGAGCGGTCTGCAGCTCACCGACCAGATCCGTAACATGTATGAGGCATTAAAGACTTATTATGCAAAGACATCAAGAACAAGTGCCTGTCAAGGAGAAACCCACCAAACATTCTGAGCAGAGCCAAACCAAAAGATACCCATGGGATATGTTCTGTGGAATAAAGTAAACACTGGACAACTTTTAATCTCATTGATTTAACTTTAGCTTTCAGGTCAATTAGTCCTTAGCCTCCTTCATTAACTGGTAAATAAAGAATTGCAGAAGGAAGCCAATAATAACCGTCCCAAAAAAAAAAAAAAAAAATTTCAATGAAAACCTTTTGTAAATGTTGCAATAACTCTTTTGGTGGATCAAGTACATTAAAACGATGCCATAACATAGATGCAGCTAAATTATTGATCACAAGTACTCTTCCTCTATGTAGGGTTTTAGGTCAAATTAAAGTGATTCAATTGAGAATGGAGTCCAAAGGATTCGGAATTAACTTGATTAACTGATTCAAAGTTAGTAATTTACACTTTTATCAACTGTTCGTCCACCGAACGTTCAATTTAGGATATTTTACCAACTCTGGATGTTTATATTATTCCCGTGGCCATTGGATTATAATATAAACAAAATTTTCGTTCGTTATGAGCTAGGTAGCAACATCTAGGGCACAGGCAGTAGCTTTATGAACAGAAACACAAGACAATGTTCTTTTCAATGAAACAGGAATTTATTGAACTACTCTAAAATACATGAACTAAACTACTAACAATTAAACACACATACACACACTCACACACACAGGCATACGGTTCACGGAATGAGAGTCTATGGAGTTTGAAGGGAATCCCAAAACAACTAGTATCTGCTACTAGTTCCTAAATTGCAACCTGAGAAAACCATAAAAGCAGAGATTTATCTTTTAGCTGCTTAAGGAAATTTAGTACCAGTTCAGCAAGAGATTAAGGAGACCTTGTTTTACTTGCGTTCGGGTTTTCCTTGGTGGGCTTGTCTTAGCGGAGGGAATCACGCCACTTCTGATTGGTTGCTTAGTTCTTTGGATGACATCTTTGGGAAGCCTTCGGTGGTGATTGGTCAGTTGGAGAGGCTGGATGAAGCTTCGGTTGGTTGCTTGGTTACACGGATGATGCTCTCAGAGCTCAGGTGAGCACTGGTGAGGTGTTTCAAGCTGCTTCCGCTGTTCGGTGTTTCACGCAGTTTGGTCAGTTCAAGTTTCGGCTGACTGTCTGGTTATCGAGCGTGATTAGCTGGAAGTTCTTTGCAAGTCGGAGTTGCAGGTTGCAAGGACTTTGAAAGTTTTGCGAAGCTTTAGCTGGTTCTGTAGAGTTCTGGATGGCACAGTCGCATTGTGATCAAGCTGGAGCGCAGATGAGAGCAAGCTGAAGATGAGAGGTGGACTCAACAGGCGAAGGGCAGATGCAACAGGCGAAAGGCACTGTGTTGTGCTGGACATTTGAATTTAACCGGGCCGACGAAGTCTGTCCCATGAAGTTGCGTTCCATTCATTTGGGTTGCAAGGCGGGGCTCCGCCCATACTGTTGCTCATTTGTGCATATTTTAGCATAATGTCTTTCTGTCACATGGAGGCAACTTTCCTGCAAGAGTTTGTTGGTCTCTTCACTAAGTGTTGAAATGCGAACCTTGTACATAATATCAACCTTTCATTCACATCGACATCTTGGAAATAAAATGAGCTTTCATTTAATACCAAACATCGGGCATCTTGCATCTTGCATACACACTAACAACTTTGTCTACCTAACTAGTTATACATACATTGGTTAGCTGCGTATGTTACAATAAACACACCAAGCATGTAAGAGACATAGACAACATATAATTATGGGTTATTTGCGCTACTTGTAGTAGAGATAAATGATTGTCTTTAGGATCGTGGGTATAAGTTTTTGTATTCTTTGTTGGAGGGAAAGAACATTTGCCGTATCTGAGAGGGGAAGAAAGGAATGCTGAGTGTCACGTTGTAGTAACCAGCGTACCCTCCGGGTGGGACGCGTCAATGTAAATCTGTCTTTCATGTTTGTCCGATTTCCAATTTATGCATTGTTGGTCAGCAGTTGCCCCGGCCATCTGTTTTAAGATGGCCTCAGAAGAAAGGGGGAGATTCCTATTATCACTATTTTATCGTTCCTTTGGTACTCGTGAGGGGTCTGGCTGATAAATTTCTCTTCCTGTGTCTCTTCCTATATCAGCAGACCGGTCAAGGGGCACCATTAACCATGTGGTTTGCACAGGGTGTTTTGTCCCCTGGGGAGATAACGCAGGATTGATCCAAACAAGGAGGTGTTATTGTAGGGATCAGAAGATTCTAATACTCTCTTGAGAGTTTGCAGGGATGGCTGTAAATGAAGTTTATTATTCATGCTGGTTGTGATGTTGTGATGCTGTCTCTCTTTTGGCGACTGGTTCGATAGAGGCCTTACATATCCCCCTTTTCGTGGCGATGTTCCCGGTCTGAACGTCGGCAGGCACTGAAACAAGAGGCAGAGAGAGAGAGATCAGGCACACGCAAACACAAACAACATCTCCATCACTAGCTGAGCTCTGGTGCAGGACTTCAGTTATTTGGACGGGTACAGTTAGAGGCACTTGAAATGACGGAGGGTCATTGGTTAGGATTATCGCAAATTGGGTGAATTGATTGATCTACTTCTCAGTGTTTTGACAAGGCGGTATAGGCATGCTTTCGATCAGATTTGTGGAGTTCTCGGGGTCAGGTTCTTAGTTTTGTCACGTCAGGAAGGATGCGAAATCGTAATCATGGCTAGGCTATCTAAGAGGAGCCTATTTCTCATAGCACATAAGCCATGAGCGTGGCTAGGAATTGCGCTTGGGCTTAACCGTTTTGGTACGACCGCGAACAGTTTGTGGATGACTTTGAGAATTTGGTTTGAAAGGTGCAGTGATTATGAAACGTTGTGACGGTGCCGAATTGTGACTCAGCCTAGATTTTGTCACCTTAAGGTGGCTAGACTTACGGCATTGGCGGATGTTACACAGAGTTTCTACAGCCACAGCAGCCCCAAGATTTGTTCGGGACACTGGTTTAGCTGTGGTAATCATGGTTTGGCAGATTGGCCTGATTGTTAACGAGGATTTCTAATAATGACTTCTGATACTTTGCTGTAGGGTGTCAATCCTACTATCGGGACCTGAGCTTAAGAGAAAGGTTAATGGGAAGTGACCCATTTGATGGACCCATCGGAGGACTGGCTCACTGTGCCCCTGTCGGATTCTGATTCGGTAGGCAACAGGCGAGAGTTTGTCCACAATCTCGTGGGGCCCCGTCCAGTGGGGTGGGAATTTTCTCGACAAACGATGGGGAGTGTTCTGCCGTGGCTGGGCAAAACTATAATACCACACTTTGTCTCCGACACTGAGTTCTTGGTAGGAGGCCTTTTGGTCGTAATAGGCTCTCCGGCCCTCTGCACTTTTCTGGAGTTGTTGCTGTGCAAAGGAGAAAGTCATTCTCAGGTGTTGGTGCAATTCTTCCAGGTACTGGTGGGTGGTGTAGGCGGTGACAAGGTTCATATCACCGGACTGGTACAACAGGTGCAATGGTAGTGCCATTTGTCGCCCTGTCATCATTTCGAATGGGGGTACTCCGGTGGACCGGTGAGGGGTGGCCCTGATGGCCATCAGCACCAGAGGGAGCTTGATGTCCCAATCTTTCTGATTGATGGCCACATATTTTTTTTAACATGCTGACAACCTTTCGGTTCACGCGTTCCACCTGCCCTGAGGAAATTGGATGGTGACTTATGTGGAGCTTACCCAGTCTATTTGGAGATCTGACCATGGGAAAGTCATTCCTTTCTGCTGTAGCAGTGCTCGGTGGTTTGGGTTTGCTGGTTGAAACTGGCAGCACACCAGGCATCCTTTCACATATTCTGCTATGTCTTGTTGCATGCCGGGTCAGTATGCCACCTGTTTAAGTGTTTCGTAGGTGGCTTTGGCGCCATGATGCCCAGTGCATGGTGCATCATGGGCATGAATGAGCATCGTCCCCCTTTGGCCATGAGGGACTACAAGCCGTGGCGCAGCATGGGGCTCAGGGACATATGTGAGAATGCCATCGTGTAAATGCAGCATGTGCTTGATGGAGTGGAGGGTGCGGAGCTCAGAGGAGGCGGCCAAGTCAGAGGCGGAGATCGGGTTTGAGGATAGGTCTGAGATGTGAGCAGCAATAGTGCGTAGTGCTGGATCCGAGGATTGAAGTGTGAGGAGGTCAGCCATGTGAAAGTGAGAGGAGAGCTCGATTTGGGAGGAGGCGGGGGCAGCAGGTGCGTGTTAGCGGCGGGTGACGACCGTAACTGCCGGGCTGGGTGGGAGGGTGTGAAGTGCCCACCGCTCTCCGTGGAGTGCACCTGCTTTGGCAAGAGCATCAGTTTGGTCGTTGAGATCTTTGTCTTGCCCTGGCTGGCGTGAATGGCCTCTGACCTTTTTCCAATAGATGATCATGTCGTGTTTTGTGACAATGGCATCACATGCTTGGAAGAGGTCTTGATGCTTGACAGGTTTGTTGTTGGCAGTCTTGAAGCCATTCTGTTTCCATCCCACCAGGTGACATGTAAAGCTTAGGCGGGCGTAGTTCGAGTAGTTCTACAGATGAGGAGTTCTCTGATGTCGTGAGATGCAGCTAGTTGCAATGTCATGAGGATGGCTGCAATCTCAGCATATTGCGATGAGTGCAGACCCAGGTTGAATTGTTGGGGTAGGCAAGGGTCATTGTTGACCCTTACCACGCCTGTGCCTGCTTTCAAGTTGCCCTGGTAGTTGTACGAGCAGCCATCAACGTACGCTGTGGGCATTCCCTCGCACGCATTCTCGTCAAAGTATCTGTGGTTCGTTAGTTGCAGTTGTGGGGATTCTTTGGGTTCTTCTGACGTGTACAGTGTGTCGGAGGAGCAGTTCTGGCAGGCTGCGAGTCTGTCACCCAGCGACGATCTGTGGTTTTGGGCATATCTTGCCTCTACGTTACGGCCTTGCAGTGTCATCAGCCAGGTGGCTATGCGTGCGTTGGTTACAACGCCATCTCGAATTCGTTGGCTGTTGAGGAAGGTCACAGGTTGGTGACATGTTTCAATGATGACTTTCTGTGCGCCGATATAATTGGAGAAGCGCTGGATGGCCCACACGGTGCAAAGCAAAGCTTTTTCGCAGTCCGAGTACTTGCATTCGGGGGGAAGCAGCGTCTTGCTGGCATAGGCCACCACCCTTTTGTCCTTGTCATGGCGCTGATACAGTCCTGTGCTGAGGCACTGTTTGGAGAATCCTGATTCTAGATAGAATTCTTTTCCCGGGTCCGGGTACGCCAGGCAATGGGCAGAGCACAAGCGTTGCTTGAGCTGACTCACAGCATTGTCCTGGGCTTCCGTCCAAGTGAAGGGTTCGTTCTGTTTTAGGAGGGAAGTGAGTGGACGTGCAGTGTCAGAATAATTCTCAATGAACTGCCGTGAGTAGTTGCAGACCCCCAGGAAGCTTCGCAGCTCAGAGAGGTTGGTGGGTGTTTTTATGTTTTGGATTGCTTGAGTGCGGCTGGACTGTGGCTCAATGCCTTCTCGTCCAATGAGGAGGCCAACGTAGTTCACCTTGGTCTTGCACCATTGTCCCTTGTGAAGGGCGATTTTAGCTCCTGCTGTCGTCAGCTGGTTCAAAACGTGATCAACCTCTTTTAGGTGGTCTGCTACGTTGGCGCTTTTGAGCAGTAAATCATCGACATAGATAATATTGCCCCTGGCTCTAGCATCGGGGCAGGCTTTGTTCAGGAAGATGTTAAATTCGGCTGGTGAGTTGGCATAGCCGAAGGGACATCGCATGAAGGTGAATTGGCGATTTGCAAATGTAAAAGCCAGCTTATGTTGGTCGTCGGGATGGACAGGGATTGTCCAGAATCCTGAGGCGACATCCAGGGTGGAAAGGATCGTGGAACCTTTGATTTTGGGAAGTTCTTAATCCAACTGGGTCATAGGCCATCGTGACAGAGGCACTTGTTGGTTCAGCTTACGGTAGTCAATGGTGGGTCGCCATTTGCCATTGGGCTTTAGGACTGGCCATATCGGTGCAGAGTACGTGCTGTTACAAGGATGCTGTTACAAGGATGATTTCCTTTTTCAGCATAGAGTCAATGATTTCTTGCACAGGTTCGTATGACGTGATTGGAATCTTGTACTGTCGCACAAATGTGGGTGGTGCATTCGGACCAATTAGGATGCGCACCGTGTGAATGTTGGTTAAGCCACAATCAAGAGAATCCTTTGCGAAGGAGTCTTTGTACTTATATAGAACTTCCTTGAGTCCTTGGCGATCCGCTTCATTGTGCAGGGCGTCTGCTTCCCTCAGTATCTGTTGGATCTGTGCATCGAACCCGGCGTAGGGTTCTTCCGTTGTTGAGGCTTCGGCTGGGCACTGGTCTACAACGGTTGCTTGTTCTGGACGTGCTATCGCAGGTTGTGTTGAGACAGCATAGACTGCAAGATGCATGTTCTCGGTTAGTTCCGATCGGCAGACACTTTCTCTGGATACTGGCAGAATAGATGTGATTGTGATGGTTTCGTGTGGTCTTGTGAATGTTATGGTGTCATCATACTTGTGTGCTATTAGTTGAGCTGGTATGGGGCCTATGACAGGTACCGTTAGCTCAAAGTCATGGAACGACTGGTCGATGAGCCATCCCAGGTGGCTGGCTTTGGGCATGTTGATGTCTGTGGCCGTACAGTTGTTGAATAACACATACACAGCGTGGGATGACACCTCGATGAGGGGCGTGGCTTCCAGAGTCACTCCTAGTTTTAGGCAGGTCCTGGAAGGTTGGAAGAAGGCTAA
>VONZ01004273.1:0-11417 GCA_012976165.1 Labeo catla | reverse complement strand
TTTCTGACTGAGAAAAGACGTTTTAGAGCTTGTCCAAGCATGCCTTGGTTTCATGAGCTGAGTTGCCTAAAAACATTATTGGCGTTCCTAGAAGGCCCAGACTGAGCGTTTTATGAAGTGAGGCTCTAACTAAATTTCATATGCAAAAAACTTCTAACACATCAAGAAGTGTCTTTCTGCATTGTAAGTAACATTCCTTTCATGCATGTAACTGAGCGTTTTATGGACTGAGGCTCTAACTAAATTTGATATGAATAAAACTTCTAACACATCAAGAAGTGTCTGTCTGCAATGTAAATAACATTCCTTTCATGCATGTGAAATATTTTAACATGGGTCAGCTTTATTCATGAAACTACATGAACTTTCGATTTCTGAACGAGAAAAGACGTTTTAGAGCGTTTCCACGCATGCCTTGGTTTCATGAGCTGAGATGCTTAAGAACAGTTTTGCCTTTCCTAGAAGGCCCAAACTAGGCGATTCATGCACTGAGGGTCTAACTAAATTTGATATGAATAAAACTTCTGACACATTAATACGTGTCTTTCTGCATTGTAAATAACATTCATTTCATGCATATGAAACATTTTTAATGTGGGTCAGCTTTATTCATGAAACTGCATGAACTTTCGATTTCTGAACGAGAAAAGACGTTTTAGAGCGTTTCCAAGCATGCCTTGGTTTCATGAGCATAAATGCCTAAAATGAGTATTGGCGTTCCTAGAAGTCTCCAACTAAGCGTTTTATGGACTGAGGCTCTAACTAAATTTGATATGAATAAAACTTCTAACACATCACGAAGTGTCTTTCTGCACTGTAAATAACATTACTTTCGTGCATGTAAAATATTTTAATATGGGTCAGTTTTATTAATGAAACTGTTTGAACTTTCGTTTTCTGAACGAGAAAAGACGTTTTAGAGCGTTTCCAAGCATGCCTTGGTTTCATGAGCTAAGATGCCTAAAAACAGTTTTGGCTTTCCTAGAAGTCTCTAACTGAGCGTTTTATGGACTGAGGCTCTAACTAAATTTTATATAAAAAAAGCTTTTGACACATCAAGAAGTGTCTTTCTGCATTGTAAAAAACATTCCTTTCATGCATGTGAAACATTTTTAATGTGGGTCAGCTTTATTCATGAAACTGCATTAACTGGCGTTTTTTGACTGAAAAAAGACGTTTTAGAGCGTATCCAAGCATGCCTTGGTTTCATGAGCTGAGATGCCTAAAAAGTCTATTGGCATTTCTAGAAGGCCCTAACTAGGCGATTCATGCACTGAGGCTCTAACTAAATTTGATATGAACAAAACTTCTGACATATTAAGAAGTGTCTTTCTGCATTGTAAATAACATTCCTTTCATGCATGTGAAACATTTTTAATGTGGGTCAGATTTATTCATGAAACTGCATTAACTAGCGTTTTCTGACTGAGAAAAGACGTTTTAGAGCGTTTCCAAGCATTACTTGGTTTCATGAGCTGAGATGCCTAAAAACATTATTGGCGTTCCTAGAAGGCTCTAACTAAGCGTTTTATTCACTGAGACTCTAACTTAATGTGAAATTTATAAAACTTCTAACACATCAACAAGTGTCTTTCTGCATTTTAAATAACATTCCTTTCATGCATGTGAAATATTTTTAATGTGGGTCAGCTTTATTCATGAAACTTCATGAACTTTCGTTTTCTCACTGAGAAAAGACGTTTTAGAGCGTTTCCAAGCATGCCTTGGTTTCATGAGCTGAGATGCCTAAAAACATTATTGGCGATCCTAGAAGGCCCAGACTGAGCGTTTTATGAACTGAGGCTCTAACTAAATTTCATATGCAAAAAACTTCTAACATATCAAGAAGTGTCTTTCTGCATTGTAAATAACATATCTTTCAGGCATGTGAAACATTTTTAATATGGCTCAGCTTTTTTCATGAAACTGCATGAACTAGCGTTTTCTGACTGAGAAAAGAGGTTTTAGAGCGTTTCCAAGCATGTCTTGGTTTCATGAGCTGAGTTGCCTAAAAACATTTTTGGCGTTTCTAGAAGGCTCTAACTAAGCATTTCATGAACTGAGGCTCTAACTAAATTTTATATTCAAAAAACATCTAACACATCAAGAAGTGTCTTTCTGCAATGTAAATAACATTCCTTTTATGCATGTGAAACATTTTTAATGTGATTCAGCTTTTTTCATGAAACTGCATGAACTAGCGTTTTTCTGACTGAGAAAAGACGTTTTAGAGCGTTTCCAAGCATGCCTTGGTTTCATGAGCTGAGTTGCCTAAAAACATTATTGGCGTTTCTAGAAGGCCCTATCTAAGCGTTTTATGAAGTGAGGCTCTAACTAAATTTCATATGCAAAAAATTTGTAACACATCAAGAAGTGTCTTTTTGCATTGTAAATAACATTCTTTTCATGCATGTGAAACATTTTTAATGTGGGTCAGCTTTTTTCATGAAACTGCATGAACTACCGTTTTCTGACTGCGAAAAGACGTTTTAGAGCGTTTCCAAGCATTCCTTGGTTTCATGAGCTGAGTTGCCTAAAATCAGTATTGGCCTTCCTAGAAAGGCCCAGACTGAGCGTTTTAAGAACTGAGGCTCTAACTAAATTTCATATGCAAAAAACTTCTAACACATCAAGAAGTGTCTTTCTGCATTGCAAATAACATTTCTTTCATGCATGTGAAACATTTTTAATATGGCTCAGCTTTTTTCATGAAACTGCATGAACTAGCGTTTTCTGACTGCGAAAAGACGTTTTAGAGCGTTTCCAAGCATGCCTTGGTTTCATGAGCTGAGTTGCCTAAAATCAGTATTGGCGTTCCTAGAAGGCTCTCACTAAGCATTTTATGAACTGAGGCTCTAACTAAATTTCATTTTCAAAAAAACATCTAACACATCAAGAAGTGTCTTTCTGCAATGTAAATAACATTCCTTTTATGCATGTGAAACATTTTTAATGTGGGTCAGCTTTATTCATGAAACTTCATGAACTTTCGATTTCTCACTGAAAAAAGACGTTTTAGAGCTTTTCCAAGCATTCCTTGGTTTCATGAGCTGAGTTGCCTAAAAACATTATTGGCGTTCCTAGAAGGCCCAGACTGAGCATTTTATGAACTGAGTCTCTAACTAAATTTCATATACAATTAACTTCTAACACATCAAGAATTGTCTTTCTGTATTGTAAATAACATTCCTTTCATGCATGTAAAACATTTTTAATATGGCTCAGCTTTTTTCATGAAACTGCATGAACTAGCGTTTTCTGACTGAGAAAAGACGTTTTAGAGCGTGTCCAAGCATGCCTTGGTTTCATGAGCTGAGTTGCCTAAAAACATTTTTGGCGATCCTAGAAGGCCGTAACTAAGCGTTTTATGAAGTGAGGCTCTAACTAAATTTCATATGCAAAAAATTTCTAACACATGAAGAAGTGTCTTTCTGCATTGCAAATAACATTCCTTTCATGCATGTGAAACATTTTTAATGTGGGTCAGCTTCATTCATGAAACTTCATGAACTTTCGTTTTCTCACTGAAAAAAGACGTTTTAGAGCTTTTCCAAGCATGCCTTGGTTTCATGAGCTGAGTTGCCTAAAAACATTTTTGGCGTTTCTAGAAGGCTCTAACTAAGCATTTTATGAACTGAGGCTCTAACTAAATTTCATATTCAAAAAACATCTAACACATCAAGAAGTGTCTTTCTGCATTGTAAATAACATACCTTTCATGCATGTAACTGAGCGTTTTATGGACTGAGGCTCTAACTAAATTTGATATGAATAAAACTTCTAACACATCAAGAAGTGTCTGTCTGCAATGTAAATAACATTCCTTTCATGCATGTGAAATATTTTAACATGGGTCAGCTTTATTCATGAAACTACATGAACTTTCGATTTCTGAACGAGAAAAGACGTTTTAGAGCGTTTCCACGCATGCCTTGGTTTCATGAGCTGAGATGCTTAAGAACAGTTTTGCCTTTCCTAGAAGGCCCAAACTAGGCGATTCATGCACTGAGGGTCTAACTAAATTTGATATGAATAAAACTTCTGACACATTAATACGTGTCTTTCTGCATTGTAAATAACATTCATTTCATGCATATGAAACATTTTTAATGTGGGTCAGCTTTATTCATGAAACTGCATGAACTTTCGATTTCTGAACGAGAAAAGACGTTTTAGAGCGTTTCCAAGCATGCCTTGGTTTCATGAGCATAAATGCCTAAAATGAGTATTGGCGTTCCTAGAAGTCTCCAACTAAGCGTTTTATGGACTGAGGCTCTAACTAAATTTGATATGAATAAAACTTCTAACACATCACGAAGTGTCTTTCTGCACTGTAAATAACATTACTTTCGTGCATGTAAAATATTTTAATATGGGTCAGTTTTATTAATGAAACTGTTTGAACTTTCGTTTTCTGAACGAGAAAAGACGTTTTAGAGCGTTTCCAAGCATGCCTTGGTTTCATGAGCTAAGATGCCTAAAAACAGTTTTGGCTTTCCTAGAAGTCTCTAACTGAGCGTTTTATGGACTGAGGCTCTAACTAAATTTTATATAAAAAAAGCTTTTGACACATCAAGAAGTGTCTTTCTGCATTGTAAAAAACATTCCTTTCATGCATGTGAAACATTTTTAATGTGGGTCAGCTTTATTCATGAAACTGCATTAACTGGCGTTCTTTGACTGAAAAAAGACGTTTTAGAGCGTATCCAAGCATGCCTTGGTTTCATGAGCTGAGATGCCTAAAAAGTATATTGGCATTTCTAGAAGGCCCTAACTAGGCGATTCATGCACTGAGGCTCTAACTAAATTTGATATGAACAAAACTTCTGACATATTAAGAAGTGTCTTTCTGCATTGTAAATAACATTCCTTTCATGCATGTGAAACATTTTTAATGTGGGTCATCTTAATTCATGAAACTGCATGAACTAGCGTTTTCTGACTGAGAAAAGACGTTTTAGAGCGTTTCCAAGCATGCCTTGGTTTCATGAGCTGAGTTGCCTAAAAATCAGTATTGGCGTTCCTAGAAGGCACTCACTAAGCGTTTTATGAACTGAGGCTCTAACTAAATTTCATATGCAAAAAACTTCTAACACATCAAGAAGTGTCTTTCTGCATTGTAAGTAACATTCCTTTCATGCATGTGAAACATTTTTAATGTGGGTCAGCTTTATTCATGAAACTTCATGAACTTTCGTTTTCTCACTGAAAAAAGACGTTTTAGAGCTTTTCCAAGCATGCGTTGGTTTCATGAGCTGAGTTGCCTAAAAACATTATTGGCGTTCCTAGAAGGCCCAGACTGAGCGTTTTATGAACTGAGTCTCTAACTAAATTTCATATACAATTAACTTCTAACATATCAAGAAGTTTCTTTCTGCATTGTAAATAACATATCTTTCAGGCATGTGAAACATTTTTAATATGGCTCAGCTTTTTTCATGAAACTGCATGAACTAGCGTTTTCTGACTGAGAAAAGACGTTTTAGAGCGTTTCCAAGCATGCCTTGGTTTCACGAGCTGAGTTGCCTAAAATCAGTATTGGCGTTCCTATAAGGCTCTAACTAAGCATTTCATGAACTGAGGCTCTAACTAAATTTCATATGCAATAAACTTCTAACACATCAAGAATTGTCTTTCTGCATTGTAAATAACATTTCTTTCATGTATGTGAAACATTTTTAATGTGGGTCAGCTTTTTTCATGAAACTGCATGAACTAGCGTTTTCTGACTGAGAAAAGACGTTTTAGAGCGTTTCCAAACATGCCTTGGTTTCATGAGCTGAGTTGCCTAAAATCAGGATTGGCGTTCCTAGAAGGCTCTAACTAAGCGTTTTATGAACTGAGTCTCTAACTAAATTTCATATGCAATAAACTTCTAACACATTAAGAATTGTCTTTCTGCATTGCAAATAACATTTCTTTCATGCATCTGACACATTTTTAATATGGGTCAGCTTTTTTCATGAAACTGCATGAACTAGCGTTTTCTGACTGAGAAAAGACGTTTTAGAGCGTTTCCAAGCATGCCTTGGTTTCATGAGCTGAGTTGCCTAAAAATCAGTATTGGCGTTCCTAGAAGGCTCTCACTAAGCGTTTTATGAACTGAGGCTCTAACTAAATTTCATATGCAAAAAACGTCTAACACATCAAGAAGTGTCTTTCTGCATTGTAAATAACATTTCTTTCATGCATGTGAAACATTTTTAATGTGGGTCAGCTTTATTCATGAAACTTCATGAACTTTCGATTTCTCACTGAAAAAAGACGTTTTAGAGCTTTTCCAAGCATTCCTTGGTTTCATGAGCTGAGTTGCCTAAAAACATTATTGGCGTTCCTAGAAGGCCCAGACTGAGCGTTTTAAGAACTGAGGCTCTAACTAAATTTCATATACAATAAACTTCTAACACATCAAGAATTGTCTTTCTGTTTTGTAAATAACATTCCTTTCATGCATGTAAAACATTTTTAATATGGCTCAGCTTTTTTCATGAAACTGTATGAACTACCGTTTTCTGACTGAGAAAAGACGTTTTAGAGCGTGTCCAAGCATGCCTTGGTTTCATGAGCTGAGTTGCCTAAAAACATTTTTGGCGATCCTAGAAGGCCCTAACTAAGCGTTTTATGAAGTGAGGCTCTAACTAAATTTCATATGCAAAAAATTTCTAACACATCAAGAAGTGTCTTTCTGCATTGCAATTAACATTCTTTTCATGCATGTGAAACATTTTTAATGTGGGTCAGCTTTATTCATGAAACTTCATGAACTTTCGTTTTCTCACTGAAAAAAGACGTTTTAGAGCTTTTCCAAGCATGCCTTGGTTTCATGAGCTGAGTTGCCTAAAAACATTATTGGCGTTCCTAGAAGGCCCAGACTGAGCGTTTTATGAACTGAGGCTCTAACTAAATTTCGTATGCAAAAAACTTCTAACATATCAAGAAGTGTCTTTCTGCATTGTAAATAACATATCTTTCAGGCATGTGAAACATTTTTAATATGGCTCAGCTTTTTTCATGAAACTGCATGAACTAGCGTTTTCTGACTGAGAAAAGACGTTTTAGAACGTTTCCAAGCATGTCTTGGTTTCATGAGCTGAGTTGCCTAAAAACATTTTTGGCGTTTCTAGAAGGCTCTAACTAAGCATTTTATGAACTGAGGCTCTAACTAAATTTCATATTCAAAAAACATCTAACACATCAAGAAGTGTTTTTCTGCAATGTAAATAACATTCCTTTTATGCATGTGAAACATTTTTAATGTGCTTCAGCTTTTTTCATGAAACTGCATGAACTAGCGTTTTCTGACTGAGAAAAGACGTTTTAGAGCGTTTCCAAGCATGCCTTGGTTTCACGAGCTGAGTTGCCTAAAAACATTTTTGGCGATCCTAGAAGGCCCTATCTAAGCATTTTATGAAGTGAGGCTCTAACTAAATTTCATATGCAAAAAATTTGTAACACATCAAGAAGTGTCTTTTTGCATTGTAAATAACATTCTTTTCATGCATGTGAAACATTTTTAATGTGGGTCAGCTTTATTCATGAAACTTCATGAACTTTCGTTTTCTGACTGAGAAAAGACGTTCCCCTTCAGTCGTTTCACTACGACGTTACATATGGGAACTCGCCTGAGTGACCAATCACCTCTGAGCTTTACAGAAAAGGCCAATGAAATTGGCGAGTGGAGTTTGCGTGCAACGCCACTCCCCCGTACATACGGGTATATAAGATGGCGGCGCGCATCCACTCATTCAGATTTTCGCTTCAGAGCCTCACCGCCTGCGAGCTACTTCAAGATTGAAGAGAACAGAAAGAGCCTCCGAAAACAGATCCTGCGAGCCGGCCGCCGGAAGACGGAACGAGCCGGCTTCTCGCATTCCAGCGAGTTTTTGAGCGCACGGTTGTGCCGCGTCCTCCCTGGGCGAACCGGGATCTAAGAGAGCAATTTCCTTACGGTCGTCGAGAGCCATTGTCCCGGTATGGCTTTCCGACCCGGTCGCGTTTCTGGTCTTGATAGTTTCCACTCCCCACCTCCGTTAGCGGTCATATTCGGCTATCTCACGATGCCTGGGCGAGAACGCAGTAGAGGAGCAGCGTTGTAGTTCGTCGTTCATTCGCGAGCGCTGTGTCCATAACCCGCGTTGGTCCATACTCTTTCGTTGAAAGCGGCTCCCCGCCGTGTCGTCTTCCGAATTGGTTGAGCCATTAAAGACTTCTGACTGCCGGCCCGGCGCAGGGGACCTCAGGTGGCCGATTACGAATAAGCCCCCAGTGCCTTTCTTCCCGGAGGTGCCCGATGAGCTGGTTAAGGCGTGGCGGGCCCCTCATTCGGCTCGTTCACGCCTTACCTCCTCAGCCCTCGCTACCCTTGATGGCGGGGCGGCCAGGGGGTACGAGGGGGTCCCTCAGGTTGAGCGTGCGGTTGCGGTGCATTTATTGCGGGGCTCTCCGCGCCTCCCGTCCAAAGCCTGTAGGCTTTCGTCGGCTCTGACCGGCAAAGCCTACAGTGCTGCGGCCCAGGCCGCCACCGCCCTGCACGCCATGGCCACCCTGCAGGTCTATCAGGCCAAGGCGTTAAAAGAACTGCACACGGGTAGTCCTGACCAAGCGGTTTTGCAGGAGCTGCGTGCGGCGACTGACTTCGCCCTCCGGGCGACTAAAGTCACGGCGCGGTCCCTTGGTCAGGTGATGTCCACGCTTGTGGTCCAGGAGCGCCACCTCTGGCTGAACCTGGCGCAGATGGCAGATGTCGACAAAGCACGCTTTCTCGACGCTCCCGTCTCCCAGGCCGGCCTCTTCGGCGACACTGTCGAGGACTTTGCCCAGCAGTTCTCGGCAGTCAAGAAGCAGACTGAGGCGATCAGTCACATCTTGCCCCGGCGTGCGACTCCCACGAAGTCCCCGGGTGCCCAGCCTCAGCCTGCTCGTCGCCGAGGGCGCCCCCCTGCGGCCCCCAAGAAGCAAGAAATACCTGCTCCGTCTCCGGCTGCGGCCCACGATGCGCGCCTCGCCGCCAGACGTCGTGGCCGCCGCAGGGGAGCGGCGCCGCCCGCTGCTCAGGAGCCCCCTCATACACCTAAGACCCGCAGGTCTGCGCGGCGCTCCTGACACGGGCAGCCTGGAGATGATGGAAGCGGCTCTTCGGGGGACGACAACATCTGCCCCCCCGCCCCCGGTGGAGGGCCGGGGCCGTCTGTGCGCTCAGCTGCCGTCGACCTACGGGTCGGCGGTACCCACCCACTCACAGAAAGAGCAATTTTCCACATCTCTGGGCCAAGTGCCCCGAGTTCTGTTCCTGTCAGACCAGATGTCTCCTCGGGTTCGGACTCGGAGCCAACATTCGCCAGCGCGGGAACCTGGGAGGAAGGTAAGTGCTGCTCAGAGCGGCCAGACTGCTCTCCAGGCCGTTCATCCTTCTGGGACCAGTCCCCTTCCCCTTCCCGCAGGCCGCCCCACCGCGGTCACGTCGGTCAACGCTCCGCTGATCCCACTGGTGACCAGGCTCGCAGCCTGGCTAGAGCTGCCCAGCCCGTCCCGGTGGTTGATCCGGACGGTACGTCTTGGCTACGCGATTCAGTTCGCCAGGCGCCCGCCCAAATTCAGAGGCGTCCTTTTCACCTCTGTCCACTCGGACACGGATGCCTCTGTCCTGCGTGCGGAGATTGCTGTCTTACTGGCGAAAGACGCAATCGAGCCTGTCCCTCCAGCCGAGATGAGGTCGGGGTTCTACAGCCCGTACTTCATCGTGCCCAAGAAGAGCGGTGGGTTACGACCAATCCTGGATCTTCGAGTTTTGAATCGGTCCCTTCTCAGGCTGCCGTTCAAAATGCTCACTTCGAGGCGTATCCTTTCGTGCGTTCGACACCAGGTTTGGTTTGCGGCCATAGACCTGAAGGACGCGTACTTTCACGTCTCGATTTTGCCTCGACACAGACCCTTTCTACGGTTTGCTTTCGAGGGTCGAGCGTATCAGTACAAGGTGCTCCCATTTGGCCTGTCCCTGTCCCCCCGTGTCTTTACGAAGGTCGCCGAGGGTGCCCTGACTCCGCTATGGCGGAAGGGCGTTCGCATCCTCAACTATCTCGACGACTGGCTCATCATGGCTCACTCGCGAGATCTGTTGTGCGAACACAGGGACCTGGTGCTTCAGCACCTCAGCCATCTAGGCCTTCGGGTCAACCGAGAGAAGAGCAAACTCTCCCCAGTGCAGAGGATCTCTTTTCTCGGTATGGAGCTGGACTCGGTCAATATGACAGCCTGCCTCACCAACGAGCGCACGCAGTCAGTGCTGAACTGCCTGAAATCATTCAGGCACAAAACAGCGGTCCCTCTCAAAACATTTCAGAGGCTCCTTGGGCATATGGCAGCTGCAGCCGCGGTAACGCCGCTGGGCTTGCTTCATATGAGACCGCTTCAGCGCTGGCTACACGATCGAGTCCCGAGATGGGCATGGCACCGTGGCACACTCAGGATTGGCGTTTCCCCGCAGTGTCGCCGCCTATTCAGCCCGTGGTCAGACCCTGCCTTCCTACGGGCCGGAGTCCCCTTAGGACAGGTCTCCAGGCATGTTGTGGTTTACACAGATGCCTCCACCACGGGTTGGGGTGGTGTATGCAACGGGCAAGCAGCCTCGGGCTCCTGGACAGGACCTCGACTGCTTTGGCACATCAACTGCCTGGAGTTGCTAGCAGTGCTTCTCGCGCTGCGTCGGTTTCTTCCGATGCTCCGCCACAAGCACGTGCTTGTCCGCACGGACAACACTGCGACCGTAGCGTACATCAACCGCCAGGGTGGTCTACGCTCCCGTCGTATGTCGCAACTTGCCCGCCATCTGCTCCTGTGGAGTCAGACGCGGCTGAAATCGCTGCGCGCCGTTCATATACCAGGGGAGCTCAACCGTGCAGCCGACCAGCTCTCACGGCAGCCCACCCACCCTGGAGAATGGCGCCTCCCCCCCCAGACAGTCCAGCTGATTTGGAGTCGATTCGGCAAGGCCCAGATAGATCTGTTTGCCTCCCCGGAATCCTCCCACTGCCAGCTCTACTACTCCCTCAACGACGCTCCCAACAGCCTCGGCAGGGACGCACTGGCACACAGCTGGCCTCCGGGGCCCAAGTACGCCTTTTCCCCAGTGAGCCTCCTTGCACAGACCCTGTGCAAGATCAGGGAGGACGGGGAGCAGGTTCTGCTGGTTGCGCCATACTGGCCCACCCGGACCTGGTTCGTCGACCTCACGCTCCTCGCGACAGCCCCTCCCTGGAAGATTCCCCTGAGGAAGGACCTTCTTTCTCAGGGGATGGGCACGATTTGGCACCCGCGTCCCGATCTATGGAACCTGCACGTGTGGCTTCTGGCCGGGACACGGTAGACCTCGCCGGCCTTCCACAGGCCGTGATAGAAACTATCACTCAGTCTAGAGCCCC
>VONZ01004272.1:0-11423 GCA_012976165.1 Labeo catla | reverse complement strand
TTTGTTTATATAAAATAACTTGAAAAAGTGTCAGGTCTCTGGTGTAAAATTAATATTTTTCATATTTTTGAACGGTTGCCTCAGATTTGCCAGCGATCTCCTGTAATTGACGTCAGATACATTTTATATTAATAAACATTAACTTTAGATAACAGTCAGCAATCGCAGGCAGTTTCTTTCAAATAGAAACATTTTTTGTTCATATAAAATAACTTGAAAAAAGTGTCAGGTCTCTGGTGTAAAATTAATATTTTTCATATTTTTGAAGGGTTGCCTCAAATTTGCCAGCGATCTCCTGTAATTGACGTCAGATACATTTTACATTAATAAACATTAACTTCAGATAACAGTCAGCAATCGCAGGCAGTTTCTTTCAAATAGAAATATATTTGTTTATATAAAATAACTTGAAACAGTGTCAGGTCTCTGGTGTAAAATTAATATTTTTCATATTTTTGAACTGTTGCCTCAGATTTGCCAGCGATCTCCTGTAATTGACGTCAGATACATTTTATATTAATAAACATTAACTTCAGATACCAGTCAGCAATCGCAGGCAGTTTCTTTCAAATAGAAACATTTTTTGTTCATATAAAATAACTTGAAAAAAAGTATCAGGGCTTTGGTGTAAAATAAATATTTTTGAACGGTTGCCTCAGACTTGCCAGCGATCTCCTGTAATTGACGTCAGATACATTTTATATTAATAAACATTAACTTCAGATACCAGTCAGCAATCGCAGGCAGTTTCTTTCAAATAGAAATATATTTGTTCATATAAAATAACTTTAAAAAAGTGTCAGGTCTTTGGTGTATAATTAATATTTTTCATATTTTTGAAGGGTTGCCTCAGATTTGCCAGCGATCTCCTGTAATTAGCGTCAGATACATTTTATATTAATAAACATTAACTTCAGATACCAGTCAGCAATCGCAGGCAGTCTCTTTCAAATAGAAACATATTTTCTTCATATAAAATAACTTGAAAAAGTGTCAGGTCTCTGGTGTAAAATTAATATTTTTCATATTTTTGAACGGTTGCCTCAGATTTGCCAGCGATCTCCTGTAATTGACGTCAGATACATTTTATATTAATAAACATTAACTTTAGATAACAGTCAGCAATCGCAGGCAGTTTCTTTCAAATAGAAACATTTTTTGTTCATATAAAATAACTTGAAAAAAGTGTCAGGTCTCTATAAAATTAATATTTTTCATATTTTTGAACGGTTGCCTCAGATTTGCCAGCGATCTCCTGTAATTGACGTCAGATACATTTTATATTAATAAGCATTAACTTCAGATAACAGTCAGCAATCGCAGGCAGTTTCTTTCAAATAGAAACATTTTTTGTTCATATAAAATAACTTGAAAAAAGTGTCAGGTCTCTGGTGTAAAATTAATATTTTTCATATTTTTGAAGGGTTGCCTCAGATTTGCCAGCGATCTCCTGTAATTGACGTCTGATACATTTTATATTAATAAACATTAACTTCAGATACCAGTCAGCAATCGCAGGCAGTTTCTTTCAAATAGAAACATTTTTTGTTCATATAAAATAACTTGAAAAAAGTGTCAGGTCTTTGGTGTATAATTAATATTTTTCATATTTTTGAACGGTTGCCTCAGATTTGCTAGCGATCTCCTGTAATTGGCGTCAGATACATTTTATATTAATAAACATTAACTTCAGATACCAGTCAGCAATCGCAGGCAGTTTCTTTCAAATAGATATATATTTGTTTATATAAAATAACTTGAAAAAAGTGTCAGGTCTCTGGTGTAAAATTAATATTTTTCATATTTTTGAACGGTTGCCTCAGATTTGCCAGCGATCTCCTGTAATTGACGTCAGATACATTTTATATTAAAAAACATTAACTTCAGATACCAGTCAGCAATCGCACGCAGTTTCTTTCAAATAGAAACATTTTTTGTTCATATAAAATAACTTGAAAAAACTGTCAGGTCTCTGGTGTAAAATTAATATTTTTCATATTTTTGAAAGGTTGCCTCAGATTTGCCAGCGATCTCCTGTAATTGACGTCAGATACATTTTATATTAATAAACATTAACTTCAGATACCAGTCAGCAATCGCAGGCAGATTCTTTCAAATAGAAATATATTTGTTCATATAAAATAACTTGAAAAAAGTGTCAGGTCGTTGGTGTATAATTAATATTTTTCATATTTTTGAAGGGTTGCCTCAGATTTGCCAGCGATCTCCTGTAATTGACGTCAGATACATTTTATATTAATAAACATTAACTTCAGATAACAGTCAGCAATCGCACGCAGTTTCTTTCAAATAGAAACATTTTTTTTTCATATAAAATAACTTGAAAAAATTGTCAGGTCTCTGGTGTAAAATTAATATTTTTCATATTTTTGAACGGTTGCCTCAGATTTGCCAGCGATCTCCTGTAATTGGCGTCAGATACATTTTATATTAATAAACATTAACTTCAGATACCAGTCAGTAATCGCAGGCAGTTTCTTTCAAATAGAAACATTTTTTGTTCATATAAAATAACTTGAAAAAAGTGTCAGGGCTTTGGTGTAATTATTTTTCTATATTTTTGAAGGGTTGCCCTCTAGATTTGCCAGCTTATCTCCCGTGTAATTGACGTGTCAGATACATTTTATATTAATAAACATTAACTTCTGATTCCAGTCAGTAATCGCAGGCAGTTTCTTTCAAATAGAAACATATTTGTTTATATAAAATAACTTGGAAAAAAAATGTTAGGGCTTTGGTGTAAAATTTATATTTTTCATATTTGTGAAGGGTTGCCTCAGATTTGCCAGCGATCTCCTGTAATTGGCGTCAGATACATTTTATATTAATAAACATTAACTTCAGATACCAGTCAGCAATCGCAGGCAGTTTCCTTCAAATAGAAACATTGTTTGTTCATATAAAATAACTTGAAAAAAATGTCAGGTCTTTTGTGTAAAATTAATATTTTTCATATTTTTGAACGGTTGCCTCAGATTTGCCAGCCATCTCCAGTAATTGACGTCAGATACATTTTATATTAATAAACATTAACTTCAGATAACAGTCAGCAATCGTAGGCAGTTTCTTTCAAATAGAAACATTTTTTGTTCATATAAAATAACTTGAAAAAAGTGTCAGGTCTTTGGTGTATAATTAATATTTTTCATATTTTTGAACGGTTGCCTCAGATTTGCCAGCGATCTCCTGTAATTGACGTCAGATACATTTTATATTAATAAACATTAACTTCAGATAACAGTCAGCAATCGCAGGAAGTTTCTTTCACATACAAATATATTTGTTTATATAAAATAACTTGAAAAAGTGTCAGGTCTCTGGTGTAAAATTAATATTTTTCATATTTTTGAACGGTTGCCTCAGATTTGCCAGCGATCTCCTGTAATTGACGTCAGATACATTTTATATTAATAAACATTAACTTCAGATAACAGTCAGCAATCGCAGGCAGGTTCTTTCAAATAGAAACATGTTTTGTTCATATAAAATAACTTGAAAAAAGTGTCAGGTCTCTGGTGTAAAATTAATATTTTTCATATTTTTGAACGGTTGCCTCAGATTTGCCAGCCATCTCCTGTAATTGACGTCAGATACATTTTATATTAATAAACATTAACTTCAGATACCAGTCAGCAATCGCAGGCAGTTTCTTTCAAATAGAAACATTTTTTGTTCATATAAAATAACTTGAAAAAAGTGTCAGGTCTCTGGTGTAAAATTAATATTTTTCATATTTTTGAACGGTTGCCTCAGATTTGCCAGCCATCTCCTGTAATTGACGTCAGATAACATTTTATATTAATAAACATTAACTTCAGATAACAGTCAGCAATCGCAGGCAGTTTCTTTTCAAATAGAAAACATTTTTTGTTCATATAAAATGCCAACTGAAAAATTGGTTGGTCTTTGGTGTAAAATTAATATTTTTCATATTTTTGAACGGTTGCCTCAGATTTGCCAGCCATCTCCTGTAATTGACGTCAGATACATTTTATATTAATAAACATTAACTTCAGATACCAGTCAGCAATCGTATATGCAGTTCTTCAAATAGAAATACATTTGTTCATATAAACAACTTGAAAAAAGTGTCAATGTTGGTGTATAATTAATATTTTGTATTTTTGGTTGCCCTAGATTCTACAGCGATCTCCTGTAATTGACGTCAGATACATTTTATAATAATAAACATTAACTTCAGCTAACAGTCAGCAATCGCAGGCAGTTTCTTTCAAATAGAAACATTTTTTGTTCATATAAAATAACTTGGAAAAAAGTGTCAGGTCTTTGGTGTAAAATTAATATTTTTCATATTTTTGAACGGTTGCCTCAGATTTGCCAGCGATCTCCTGTAATTGACGTCAGATACATTTTATATTATTAAACATTAACTTCAGATACCAGTCAGCAATCGCAGGCAGTTTCTTTCAAATAGAAACATTTTTTGTTCATAATAACTTGAAAAGGTCAGGTCTCTTTGGTGTAGTAACACCATTATTTTCATATTTTGTTGGTTGCCTCAGATTTGCCAGCGATCTCCTGTAATTGACGTCAGATACATTTTATATTAATAAACATTAACTTTAGATAACAGTCAGCAATCGCAGGCAGTTTCTTTCAAATAGAAACATTTTTTGTTCATATAAAATAACTTGAAAAAAGTGTCAGGTCTCTGGTGTAAAATTAATATTTTTCATATTTTTGAACGGTTGCCTCAGATTAGCCAGCGATCTCCCGTAATTGACGTCAGATACATTTTATATTAATAAACATTAACTTCAGATACCAGTCAGCAATCGCAGGCAGTTTCTTTCAAATAGAAACATTTTTTGTTCATATAAAATAACTTGAAAAAAGTGTCAGGTCTCTGGTGTAAAATTAATATTTTTCATATTTTTAACGGTTGCCTCAGATTTGCCAGCGATCTCCTGTAATTGACGTCAGATACATTTTATATTAATAAACATTAACTTCAGATACCAGTCAGCAATCGCAGGCAGTTTCTTTCAAATAGAAACATTTTTTGTTCATATAAAATAACTTGAAAAAAGTGTCAGGTCTCTGGTGTAAAATTAATATTTTTCATATTTTTGAACGGTTGCCTCAGATTTGCCAGCGATCTCCTGTAATTGACGTCAGATACATTTTATATTAATAAACATTAACTTCAGATACCAGTCAGCAATCGCAGGCAGTTTCTTTCAAATACAAATATATTTGTTTATATAAAATAACTTGAAACAGTGTCAGGTCTCTGGTGTTACGTTCCACGTGTGCTTTTGTGTATATTTCGTTTTTCTCATCACTTCCCCATCTCTCTGTATTATTTCTTGCTCATTTCTAGGTCTGTGTTTATTGGCTGACCAGGCTGTCAGTCATCGTTATGACGTCATCACGTTGCCAATCCACTGATTTGCCGGCTGCATTTGAGGCCTCGAGCTCAGAGCGTGTGGGTGCGCCACGCCAGCGTACCTTGTGCTCCACGCGGTCAGCAGTCAGTCTTGTGTGTTTTTGAATGTTTAAAGTTTCCTGATTTTTGAAGTAATGCTTTGTGCAGTGTACTTTGATTTATTTATAGGTTTGTTTTTGGCTATTGACTTGTATCGACTCTAGAGCGAGATCTCTGTCCGTATGGCGTTAGAATCACATGCCAAGTTTAAAGTTAAGAATACACCTGGATTTCTGGGCGTTGAGTTAATCCTAAATGCCCCTTTTGACAACTCGAATAATTAGTCATCTGCCATGACTTTGCTTGTTTTTTGCTCTTTTGGTTAGTTTAGTTTGTACGTTGTTAGTTTAGGTTTGTGTGTGTCACGCCACTGTTGTACTTCTGCTTTTTTTAGCTTAATTGAGTTTAGTTAGGGCGTCGTATACGCTGAAGATTTCGGTTTTCTTTTCTTGTTCTTTTTTTTCTAATTAGTTTAGAGGTTAGACGTAAGGCTGTTTTGTGTTGTTTATTTTCTTTGATTTGGGTGACACTCACATCTTTTTCTTTTGTTATTTGTATTAATATCTTTCTCTTTTCATTTATTTAATTGTACACTCATAACGCAACTTTTACCAAAGTAAATACTTTAAACGTACTCTGTTGTTGTCATCTTTTGATCTGCCTCACGCTCATCAGCTATTGTCTCACCTAAATGTTACGCTATCATCCCTTTTAAACATCAAACACGTAACATTTATTGGTGGCAGCAGTGGGATAGATTAATCCCCTTTGGGATGATGTGTGAGACATTGTTGCTGGTGTGAGGACGGATCAAAAAATTTTAACAGAGTATCGTTCAAACAGTAAATTGGAGGCTGTTTAGCGTATTTGTTGAGGATAGTTAATATGGCTGACTTTGATTTGGATAGTTTCGTTAGTGCACCAACTGTCGAACAATTAGATGCGTGTCGCAAGGATGATTTGTTAAAAGTCGCTGAACATTTTAGCATTCCAGTTAACAAACAGCAGTTAAAGCGAGTCATTAAAAGCAGTGTCGTGCAGCATTTAGGGGAACTGGGTGTGTTGTTGTTGGCTGAAAGTTCGCCTGGCGTTGACGCTCGTTCTGGGGCAGGTAAGGGGGAAGCGAGTCGAGCTGCTGCGGCGGAGGGTTCCGAAGCCAAAGCTGCTCTACCGCCCTTCGAGCCTTTCTCCCCAACAGAGTCTGAGTCTGGAGGCGATGCGCGTCTTAAAACGCGCCTTGCTAGAATTCAAAGGGAAGAGCGCGAGAGACAAGCGGAAAGTCGCGCCGAAAGGGAACTTCGACTTGAAATTCGCCGACTTGAAATCGAAGCGGACAAGGAAGTCAGGCTGCGAGAGCTTGAGTTGACCGCTAGACACACACCGGTTCCACCTGTGCATAATGCTGCAGTGTCGACTGCCTCGGGGTCTTCTGGAACTACATTTGACGTGAGTAAACACATATCACTCGTACCGCAATTTCGGGAAGCCGAGGTTGATTCCTATTTTAATGTATTTGAACGAATTGCTACTGCTTTGCAGTGGTCTAGAGATGTTTGGCCTTTACTTCTGCAATGTAGGTTAACCGGAAAGGCTCAGGAAGTGTGCGCTGCTCTGTCTTTAGAAGACAGTTTAGATTATGACGTTGTTAAAACGGCAATTTTGCGAGCGTATGAACTCGTACCCGAAGCGTATAGACAACGTTTTAGGAATCATAAGAAAAGTGCCGCTCAGACTTACGTAGAATTCGCTAGAGAAAAGTGTGTGTTGTTTGACAAGTGGGGCACATCGAATAAAGTGTCAGATTTTCAGACGTTGCGTGAGTTAATTCTCTTGGAGGAATTTAAGAGTTGTATTCCTGAACGCATCGTAGTTTACCTCAATGAACAAAAAGTAACCTCTTTGACTCAAGCGTCTGTTTTTGCTGACGAGTTCACATTGACGCATAAAGGTGTTTTTTCTTCAGCTCGTACTGAGAAAGTTTCACCTGTTCACTTCACTTTAAAAGATCAGTCACGCTCGAAAAGTAACCCTACAAAAGCTAGAGAGGATAGGGAGTGTTATTATTGTCACAAACCGGGACATGTTATTGCTGATTGTCTTGCATTGAAACGCAAGCAACAAGGCATTAGTACTAAAACTGTGGCTTTCGTAAAAACCGTTGACGTCGCTAAAGTTGAGCGCTGTGATAAGTTTGACGCTAGCTATCAACCTTTTCTGATGGAAGGGTTGGTATCTGTTGATGACAAGCTTACTAATCTGGTAAAGGTAACTATGCTTCGTGACACTGGCGCCATGCAGTCGTTCATAAGGACTGACGCATTGCCTTGTCCTGAACAAACTTTCTGCGGTAGTCATGTGCTAGTCCGAGGTATTGAGATGAGCACAGTCAAAGTTCCTTTGCATGAGATTTATTTGAAATCAGACTTGTTCACTGGAGCAGTAAAAGTTGGGGTGCGGGACAGTTTACCTGTGGAAGGTGTAAATTTCATTCTCGGCAATGACATAGCTGGTGGGAAAGTTATGCCATTGTTGGAGGTTTGTGATAGACCTGAGTTGTCTGCATCCACCGATGACCTGTCAGAAAAGTTCCCAGAAGTCTTCCCTGTCTGTGCCATTACGCGTGCTCAAGCTCGTAAATTTGCTGATGCCGATGATTTACTTTCTACTTTTATGGCCCCTACGTTAGTAAACGATACATTGATGGTTGGCAATGGTAAACCTGAAGAAAAATCTGTCGTTTTAAAGTCAGACGAGCCGAAGTTACATGTAACACGTGATGCCCTTATCACTGCCCAAAAAGATGATTTAACTTTGCATAAATGTTTCTCTGCTGTTGTTTCTCCAGAGGTGGCACAGGAGAGAAAAACTGCTTTTTACATGGAGAATGGAGTGTTGATGCGTAGGTGGTGTCCTGACGATTCGAGTGACGCTGAATGGAATGTGACAAGCCAGATAGTCATTCCTGTTTGCTATAGGCAGACTGTACTTTCTCTGGCTCATGACCACGACTTATCCGGGCACCTGGGTATCAAGAAAACATATCACCGAATTTTAAAACACTTCTTTTGGCCTCGTTTAAAGTCAGATGTAACAAAGTACTGTAGAACGTGTCAGACCTGTCAGTTCTCAGGTAAGCCGAACCAGACCATTCCGCGGGCTCCATTGGTTCCTGTACCAGTTTTGGGAGAACCTTTTGAGCACGTTATTGTAGATTGTGTGGGTCCTTTGCCCAAAACAAAAGCTGGTAATCAATATCTATTGACGATAATGTGCACCGCAACGCGTTTTCCCGAAGCGATACCACTTAGGAAAATTACAGCACCCGTAGTGATTAAAGCACTGATAAAGTTCTTTTCAATGTTTGGTCTTCCCCGAGTTGTACAGACTGACCAAGGCACAAATTTTATGTCAAATCTCTTCGCACAAGTGTTAAAGACCTTGAAGATTTCTCACAGGACTTCGAGTCCCTATCATCCAGAAAGCCAAGGAGTCTTGGAGAGATTCCATCAGACCTTAAAGGCTATGTTTCGTAAATACTGCCTGGATACGGGTAAAGATTGGGATGAGGGTACACCTTTACTCTTGTTCGCTGTCAGAGAAGCAGTACAAGATAGCTTGGGATTTAGTCCTGCAGATCTTGTATTTGGCCACTGTGTGCGAGGGCCACTCAAGATGCTTAAAGAAGACATGTTATCTGTACAGACAAGCGTTAAATCGAATGTGTTGGAGTATGTAAGCAAATTTCGCGAACGATTACACAAGGCCTGTTCAGTAGCTAAAGAGGCATTGTTAAATGCACAACTTACTATGAAGAGTCACTTTGATCGAAAATCTGTATTGCGCGATTTTAAAGAAGGTGATCAAGTGCTGGTTTTATTGCCAGTGGTCGGTTCTGTTCTTTCTGCACGTTTCTCTGGACCGTATGAAGTACAGAAAAAAATTAGTAGTACAGATTACGTAATTCGCACTCCTGACCGCCGAAAGAAATCTCGTGTATGTCATGTGAACATGCTGAAGGCATATCACGTTCGAGAACCGCCGTTGGGGGATACTGGGACGGTGAAGCAACCTGAAGTTGCTAATGTACCTGTGCCTGCATTAGCTTGTGACGTTACCCCTGATTGTGAAGATGATGGAGTCATCGTTCGACACACGTACCAACAGTGCGCTAGATTTAAAAACTCTGAGATTTTAGCTGATTTGGACTTTCCTTTGGCTCACCTGTCTGATTCTCAGAGACGTGATATTAAAGACTTGATTAGCACATTTCCCTCACTTTTTCACGATGTTCCTTCTTGTACCACTGTACTCAAACATGACATAGATGTCGGTAATGCCATTCCGGTGAAACAGCACCCATACAGGGTTAACGCTTTGAAACGTTCTGTGATGAAAACTGAGGTGGAGTATTTGATTGAAAATGGGTTGGCGAAGCCGAGTTGTAGCCCATGGAGTTCTCCATGTTTACTTGTAACTAAGAGTGATGGAACTGCTAGATTCTGTACAGATTACAGAAAGGTAAATGCCTTGACCGTACCTGACTGTTTTCCTTTGCCGCGCATGGAGGATTGCGTGGATACCCTAGGTTCCGCAAAATTCGTCAGTAAACTGGATTTGTTAAAGGGTTATTGGCAAGTGCCTTTAACAGCTCGTGCATCGGACATTTCTGCATTTGTAACCCCAGATGACTTTATGCAATATTCTGTAATGGCCTTTGGCATGCGTAATGCACCGTCTACATTTCAAAGACTCATTAACATTGTACTTGCAGGAGTTTCTAATTGTAACGCTTATTTAGATGATCTTGTGATCTACTCTACTGATTGGTCAGAACACATTTCAACCCTTCGAGAAGTGTTTTCTCGTCTCAAGAACGCTTCTCTAACGTTAAATCTTGCCAAATGTGATTTCGGTCAAGCCACAATCACATATTTGGGCAGAGAAGTGGGTCAAGGTCAAGGGAGGCCTATAGAGGCGAAGGTAAGCGCTATTACAGAGTTTCCCGTGCCAGCTTCCAGAAAAGAACTCCGTAGATTCCTAGGGATGGCTGGGTATTATCGAAACTTTTGTAAAAATTTCTCTACTGTTGTCAGTCCGCTGACATCACTCCTCAGCCCATCGCGTGTTTTTCTGTGGTCTGATGAATGCCAGGATGCTTTCGAGAATGTTAAAGCTCTATTATGTAGTGTTCCTGTTTTGGCAGCACCAGTGTATGACAAAACCTTCAAGCTGGAGATTGATGCGAGTGCTGTTGGCACTGGGGCAGTGCTCATTCAAGAAGATATCCATGGTATTGATCACCCTGTCTGTTATTTCTCACGTAAGTTTAATAAAAGTCAGTTGAACTACTCGACTATCGAAAAGGAAACTTTAGCTTTACTTTTGGCATTACAGTATTTTGACGTCTATTTGAGTTCAAGCAATCTGCCTATAACTGTATTTACTGATCACAACCCTTTAGTGTTCCTGTCTCTGTCTCGTATGCATAACCAAAATCAGAGACTGATGCGCTGGTCTCTGGTTGTTCAAGGTTACCACCTGAAGATTGAACATAAGAAAGGTTCTGAAAATATAATGGCTGATGCTTTGTCTAGAGTCTAAGAAGATGGCTGGAGTAAGAATTGCTTAAAAAAAACTATATGTTCTTTTCCTTAATTCATATATAGTTTTTTTTTTTTTAGGGGGGGAAGTGTTACGTTCCACGTGTGCTTTTGTGTATATTTCGTTTTTCTCATCACTTCCCCATCTCTCTGTATTATTTCTTGCTCATTTCTAGGTCTGTGTTTATTGGCTGACCAGGCTGTCAGTCATCGTTATGACGTCATCACGTTGCCAATCCACTGATTTGCCGGCTGCATTTGAGGCCTCGAGCTCAGAGCGTGTGTGTGCGCCACGCCAGCGTACCTTGTGCTCCACGCGGTCAGCAGTCAGTCTTGTGTGTTTTTGAATGTTT
>VONZ01004271.1:0-11432 GCA_012976165.1 Labeo catla | reverse complement strand
TGAGCTGAGTTGGCTAAAATCAGTATTGGCGTTCTTAGAAGGTTCTCAACTTAGCGTTTTATGAACTGAGGCTCTAACTGAATTTCATATGCAATAAACTTCTAACACATCAAGAAGTGTCTTTCTGCATTGTAAATACCATTCCTTTCATGCATGTGAAACTTTTTTAATATGGCTCAGGTTTTTTCATGAAACTGCATGAACTAGCGTTTTCTGACTGAGAAAAGACGTTTTAGAGCGTTTCCAAGCATGCCTTGGTTTCATGAGCTGAGTTGCCTTAAATCAGTATTGGCGTTCCTAGAAGGCTCTCACTAAGCGTTTTATGAACTGAGGCTCTAACTAAATTTCATATGCAAAAAACTTCTAACACATCAAGAAGTGTCTTTCTGAATTGTAAATAACATTTCTTCCATGCATGTGAAACATTTTTAATGTGGGTCAGCTTTATTCATGAAACTTCATGAACTTTTTTTTTCTGACTGAGAAAAGACGTTTTATAGCGTTTCCAAGCATGCCTTGGTTTTATGATCTGAGATGCCTAAAAACATTTTTGGCGATCCTAGAAGGCCCTACCTAAGCGTTTTATGAACTGAGGCTCTAACTAAATTTCATATGCAATAAACGTCTAACACATCAAGAATTGTCTTTCTGCATTGTAAATAACATTCCCTTCATGCATGTGAAACATTTCTAATGTGGGTCAGCTTTTTTCATGAAACTGCATGAACTAGGGTTTTCTGACTGAGAAAAGACGTTTTAGAGCGTTTCCAAGCATGCCTTGGTTTCATGAGCTGAGATGCCTAAAAACATTATTGGCGTTCCTAGAACGCCCAGACTGAGCGTTTTATGAACTGAGTCTCTAACTAAATTTCATATTCAAAAAACATCTAACACATCAAGAAGTGTCTTTCTGCATTGTAAATAACATTCCTTTCATGCATGTGAAACATATTTAATGTAGGTCAGCTTTTTTCATGAAACTGCATGAGCTAGCGTTTTCTGACTGAGAAAAGACGTTTTAGAGGGTTTCCAAGCATGCCCTGGTTTCATGAGCTGAGTTGCCTAAAAACATTTTTGGCGATCCTAGAAGGCCCTAACTAAGCATTTTATGAGCTGAGGCTCTAACTAAATTTCAAATGCAATAAACTTCTAACACATCAAGAATTGTCTTTCTGCATTGTAAATAACATTCCTTTCATGCATGTGAAACATTTTTAATGTGGGTCAGCTTTATTCATGAAACTTCATGAACTTTTTTTTTCTGACTGAGAAAAGACGTTTTATAGCGTTTCCAAGCATGCCTTGGTTTCAGTGTTGTGCCTGAACTCGTTCATATTCTGGGTGAACGTGAACTGAACGTGCTGTATATCTGCCTGATGAACGTGAACGTGAACGTGCTCATTCTGGCGTTCATGAACGTCGTTCTCTCGTAGTTCAATTTTGTTCTAGAGAGTGCCAGATTTCCATGGAGCCAGGCAAAATCCCGGCTATAACCACTGACTGTACAATATCTAGGCTACAACCGCTACAACACAATCTAAAACGGGCCTTATTATATAGGGGGAAAGACCAGATCTGGCAACACCAGCCACCACAGAGTCGCACCGCGCATGCGTCATCAAATTGCGAAGAATGAATGGAGGCAAAATCCGATGAAGGCAGCGGCACTACTTCTGTCTCAATGATGAATGAAACTTCATATGTCCACCTAAAAGAATTTTTTGAAAAGGTCAGTGATGATCCAGGTGGGAAAAATCTTACCTTTTTGTGTAAACTGTGCCCGCCGGGTCTCAAGAAGCAACTCCGCACATCAACAACGTCAACAGCAAACTTGAAACGGCATATTGAAATAAAGCACCTGTCTAACCTTTTAAGGTATGTGCAGGTAACTAAAAAATCAGTAACACTGTCCTTGGCCCAGCACGTGTTGGACTTTTTTTTTCCCCATTGATGATTATTATTATTATTTGAGTTATTTATGTCCATGGCCTTGGACTCTGATTGACTCTTTTTAAGTTATTGAGGGTTTTTTTTTGTTTAGTTTTTTCTCATTCATTTGGACTAAATATTTCACTTTTATTACCCAAGTTCTAGATCTGTTCTTTTTCTTTGGGCAAACAACTCAGAAAAAAATACATTCACAAAAAATTGAAAAGTGACTTACTGAGAAGAAAATCAATGTTTAAATGTTTTGCGCTTTGAGGTACATCCTTGTTTCCTACCTCAGCCTGGTTCCTACCTCAGATTGTTTCTTAATTCCTCATTAAAAAAACCATTCAAGCAGCACGTTCTTCCTCATGTTTCTGAGAATATACTGTAGGGTGAAAGCTGCAGCTGGATACGAGTGTGGACTGAATGGGGGGCAACAACTGGAAAATGCCAGTATTCTTAGGGTAACAGCTTGCAGCAACATACTGGAAAAAATAAAAGAACTATGAACTAGTTCATTTTGGAACCTGCGAACTTAGTTCAAAAAATTTGAATTATGAACTATGAACGGAACTAGTTCATTTTAAAATGTGTGAACTGAACTTTGAACTAGTTCATATAGAAAATGAACTTTCCCAACACTGCTTGGTTTCATGAGCTGAGATGCCTAAAAACATTATTGGCGTTCCTAGAAGGCCCAGACTGGGCGTTCTATGAACTGAGTCTCTAACTAAATTTCATATACAATAAACTTCTAACACATCAAGAATTGTCTTTCTGCATTGTAAGTAACATTTCTTTCATGCATGTGAAACATTTTTAATATGGCTCAGCTTTTTTCATGAAACTGCATGAACTTTCGTTTTCTGACTGAGAAAAGACATTTTAGAGCGTTTCCAAGCATGCCTTGGTTTCATGAGCTGAGATGCCTAAAATCACACCACAGCTTTTTTCATGAAACTGCATGAACTAGCGTTTTCTGACTGAGAAAAGACGTTTTAGAGCGTTTCCAAGCATGCCTTGGTTTCAGTGTTGTGCCTGAACTCGTTCATATTCTGGGTGAACGTGAACTGAACGTGCTGTATATCTGCCTGATGAACGTGAACGTGAACGTGCTCATTCTGGCGTTCATGAACGTCGTTCTCTCGTAGTTCAATTTTGTTCTAGAGAGTGCCAGATTTCCATGGAGCCAGGCAAAATCCCGGCTATAACCACTGACTGTACAATATCTAGTCTACAACCGCTACAACACAATCTAAAACGGGCCTTATTATATAGGGGGAATGACCAGCTATCTTTTATATCAAAATCAACCGCGGGCGGCAGATCTTTTTCTTATTTAGCACCCAAACTCTGGAACAATCTACCCTACAATGTTCGGGACGCAGACACACTCTGTCAGTTTAAATCTAGATTAAAGCCCCATCTCTTTAACCTTGCTTACACATAACAAATCCACATTCTTATAATTCAAATCCGTTAAAGGATTGTTAGGCTGCACTAATTAGGTCAACCGGAACCGGGAACACTTCCCATAACACCCGATGTACTCGGTGCATCGTCAGAAGAATGGCATCTACGCTAATATTAGTCTGTTTCTCTCTTATTCCGAGGCCACATTAACCACCAGATCCAGTCCGTATCCAGATCAGATGGTCACTGCAGTCCCCCGGATCCAGTCCGAACCCAGCCCAGACGGTGGATCAGCACCTAGAGATGACCTCTACAGCCCTGAATGTCAGCGGAGTCCACATCAACTAGATGAGCCCCAGAGACGGATCCACATTAAAGACCACATCACCTAGACGGCTGTCGGCACAAGACCACGGGAACTTTGGCCAGAGGAGAACTGGCCCCCCGACTGAGCCTGGTTTCTCCCAAGGTTTTTTTTTCTCCATTTGTCACCGATGGAGTTTTGGTTCCTTGCCGCTGTCGCCTCTGGCTTGCTTAGTTGGGGACACTTTCTCTTAACACAATATTGCATTTTATTTTATTGTTTTTGATTAACTACCTTTACCTATAATGTGAGTGTTTAATGTTGCCTTTGGCATTGTTGATGTACTGTTTCCTATTTAATACTGTACAGCCGCCTTGTCACAATTCTGTATTGTTAAAGGCGGTATATAAATAAAGGTGACTTGACTTGACTTGACCAGATCTGGCAACACCAGCCACCACAGAGTCGCACCGCGCATGCGTCATCAAATTGCGAAGAATGAATGGAGGCAAAATCCGATGAAGGCAGCGGCACTACTTCTGTCTCAATGATGAATGAAACTTCATATGTCCACCTAAAAGAATTTTTTGAAAAGGTCAGTGATGATCCAGGTGGGAGAAATCTTACCTTTTTGTGTAAACTATGCCCGCCGGGTCTCAAGAAGCAACTCCGCACATCAACAACGTCAACAGCAAACTTGAAACGGCATATTGAAATAAAGCACCTGTCTAACCTTTTAAGGTATGTGCAGGTAACTAAAAAATCAGTAACACTGTCCTTGGCCCAGCACGTGTTGGACTTTTTTTTTTCCCCATTGATGATTATTATTATTATTTGAGTTATTTATGTCCATGGCCTTGGACTCTGATTGACTCTTTTTAAGTTATTGAGGGTTTTTTTTGTTTAGTTTTTTCTCATTCATTTGGACTAAATATTTCACTTTTATTACCCAAGTTCTAGATCTGTTCTTTTTCTTTGGGCAAACAACTCAGAAAAAAATACATTCACAAAAAATTGAAAAGTGACTTACTGAGAAGAAAATCAATGTTTAAATGTTTTGCGCTTTGAGGTACATCCTTGTTTCCTACCTCAGCCTGGTTCCTACCTCAGATTGTTTCTTAATTCCTCATTAAAAAAACCATTCAAGCAGCACGTTCTTCCTCATGTTTCTGAGAATATACTGTAGGGTGAAAGCTGCAGCTGGATACGAGTGTGGACTGAATGGGGGGCAACAACTGGAAAATGCCAGTATTCTTAGGGTAACAGCTTGCAGCAACATACTGGAAAAAATAAAAGAACTATGAACTAGTTCATTTTGGAACCTGCGAACTTAGTTCAAAAAATTTGAATTGTGAACTATGAACGGAACTAGTTCATTTAAAAATGTGTGAACTGAACTTTGAACTAGTTCATATAGAAAATGAACTTTCCCAACACTGCTTGGTTTCATGAGCTGAGATGCCTAAAAACATTATTGGCGTTCCTAGAAGGCCCAGACTGGGCGTTCTATGAACTGAGTCTCTAACTAAATTTCATATACAATAAACTTGTAACACATCAAGAATTGTCTTTCTGCATTGTAAGTAACATTCCTTTCATGCATGTGAAACATTTTTAATATGGCTCAGCTTTTTTCATGAAACTGCATGAACTTTCGTTTTCTGACTGAGAAAAGATATTTTAGAGCGTTTCGAAGCATGCCTTGGTTTCATGAGAGAGCTATTGTCATGCACCAGTATTGCTCCTAGGTCGAACTAAGCCGCTTTATAAACTGAGGCTCTTAAATCGCGAAATTAGCGGCGCAAAAACTTCTAACACATCAAGAAGTGTCTTTCTGCATTGTAAATGACATATCTTTCATGCATGTGAAACATTTTTAATGTGGGTCCGGTTTATTCATGAAACTTCATGAACGTTCGTTTTCTGACTGAGAAAAGACGTTTTAGAGCGTTTCCAAGCATGCCTTGGTTTCATGAGCTGAGATGCCTAAAATCAGTATTGGCGTTCCTAGAAGGCTCTAACTAAGCGTTTTATGAACTGAGGCTCTAACTAAATTTCATATGCAAAAAACTTCTAACACATCAAGAAGTGTCTTTCTGCATTGTAAATAACATATCTTTCATGCATGTGAAACATTTTTAATATGGCTCAGCTTTTCTCATGAAACTGCATTAACTAGCGTTTTCTGACTGAGGAAAGATGTTTTAGAGCGTTTCCAAGCATTCCTTGGTTTTATGAGCTGAGATGCCTAAAAACATTTTTGGCGATCCTAGAAGGCCCTAACTAAGCGTTTTATGAACTGAGGCTTTGACTAAATTTCATATGCAATAAACGTCTAATACATCAAGAACTGTCTTTCTGCATTGTAAATAACATTCCTTTCATGCATGTGAAACATTTTTAATGTGGGTCAGCTTTTTTCATGAAACTGCATGAACTAGCGTTTTCTGACTGAGAAAAGCCGTTTTAGAGCGTTTCCAAGCATGCCCTGGTTTCATGAGCTGAGTTGCCTAAAATCAGTATTGGCTTTCCTAGAAGGCTCTCAACTAAGCGTTTTATGAACTGAGGCTCTAACTAAATTATATATGTAAAAACACGTCTAACACATCAAGACGTGTCTTTCTGCATTGTAAATAACATTCCTTTCATGCATGTGAAACATTTTTAATATGGCTCAGCTTTTTTCATGAAACTGCATGAACTTTCGTTTTCTGACTGAGAAAAGACATTTTAGAGCGTTTCGAAGCATGCCTTGGTTTCATGAGCTGAGATGCCTAAAATCACACCACAGCTTTTTTCATGAAACTGCATGAACTAGCGTTTTCTGACTGAGGAAAGACGTTTTAGAGCGTTTCCAAGCATTCCTTGGTTTTATGAGGTGAGATGCCTAAAAACATTTTTGGCGATCCTAGAAGGCCCTAACTAAGCGTTTTATGAACTGAGGCTTTGACTAAATTTCATATGCAATAAACGTCTAATACACTAAGCAGCGTCTTTCTGCATTGTAAATGACATCTTTCATGCATGTGGGAAACACTTTAATGTGGGTCCGCTTGACCATGAAACTTCATGAACGTCTGCTTTCTGACTGAGAAAAGACGTTTTAGAGCGTTTCCCAAGCATGCCTTGGTTCTGCTGAGCTGAGATGCCTAAAATCAGTATTGGCGCCTTGTGGAAGGCTCTAAATCTAAGCTGCTTTTATGAACTGGAGGCCTCTAAATCTAAATTTCTATATGCAAACTTCTAAATACATCAAGAAGTGTCTTTCGTACTTTATAAATAACATATCTTCATGCATGTGGAAACATTTTTAATATGGCTCAGCTTTTCATGAAACTGCATTAACTAGCTGCTTGACTGAGGAAAGATGTTTTAGAGCTGCTTCCAGCATTCCTTTGCTCTTTTATGGAGCTGAGATACCTAAAAACATTTTTGCTGCCTCCTAGAAGGCCTAACTAAAGCGCTTTTTATGAACTGAGGCTCTAAACTAAATTATGCGTGTATCGACGCCTAACACATCAAGATGTGTCTTTCTTGCATTGTGGGCCAATTATCTTCATGCATGTGGGAAACATTTTAATATGGCTCAGCTTTTTTTCATGAAACTGTATGAACTAGTGTTTTGACTGAGAAAAGACGCTTTAGAGCTGCCTTCCAAGCATAAATTTGGTTTTTAAGGAGCTAAGATGCCCAAAATCACATCACAGCTTTTTCATGAAACTGCATGAAACTAGCGTTTTCTGACTGAGAAAAGACGCTTAGAGCTTCTTCCAAGCATGCCTTGGTTTCATGAGCTAGGATGCCTAAAATCAGGATTGGCGTTCCTAGAAGGCTCTAGCTAAGCGTTATATGAACTGAGGCTCTAACTTAATATGAAATGTATAAGACTTCTGATACATCTAGAAGTTTCTTTCTGGATTGTAAATAACATTTCTTTCATGCATGTGAAAGATTTTTAATGTGTGTCAGCTTTTTTCATGAAACTGCATGAACTAGCGTTTTCTGACTGAGAAAAGACGTTTTAGAGCGTTTCCAAGCATGCCCTGGTTTAATGAGCTGAGTTGCCTAAAATCAGTATTGGCTTTCCTAGAAGGCTCTCAACTAAGCGTTTTATGAACTGAGGCTCTAACTAAATTTCATATGCAAAAAACTACTAACACATCAAGAAGTTTCTTTCAGCATTGTAAATAACATTTCTTTCATGAATGTGAAACATTTTTAATGTGGGTCAGCTTTTTTCATGAAACTGCATGAACTAGCGTTTTCTGACTGAGAAAAGACGTTTTAGAGCGTTTCCAAGCATTCCCTGGTTTCATGAGCTGAGTTGCCTAAAATCAGTATTGGCGTTCCTAGAAGGACCTAACTAAGCGTTTTATGAACAGAGACTCTAACTAAATTTCATATGCAGTAAACTTCTAACACATCAAGAAGTATCTTTCTGCATTGTAAATAACATTCCTTTCATGCATGTGAAACATTTTTAATGTGGGTCAGCTTTTTTCATGAAACTGCATTAACTGTCGTTTTCTGACTGAGCAAAGACGTTTTAGAGCGTTTCCAAGCATTCCTTGGTTTTATGAGCTGAGATGCCTAAAAACATTTTTGGCGATCCTAGAAGGCCCTAACTAAGCGTTTTATGAACTGAGGCTCTAACTAAATTTCATATGCAATAAATTTCTAACACATCAAGAAGTGTCTTTCTGCATTGTAAATAACATTCCTTTCATGCATGTGAAACGTTTTTAATGTGTGTCAGCTTTATTCATGAAACTTCATGAACTTTTGTTTTCTGACTGAGAAAAGACATTTTAGAGCGTTTCCAAGCATGCCTTGGTTTCATGAGCTGAGTTGCCTAAAATCAGTATTGGCGTTCCTAGATGGCTCTAACTAAGCGTTTTATGAACTGAGGCTCTAACTAAATTTCATATGCAAAAAACTTCTAACACATCAAGAAGTGTCTTTCTGCATTGTAAATAACATTCCTTTCATGCATGTGAAACATTTTTTATGTGGGTCAGCTTTTTTCATGAAACTGCATTAACTGTCGCTTTCTGACTGAGGAAAGACGTTTTAGAGCGTTTCCAAGCATGCCTTGGTTTCATGAGCTAAGATGCCTAAAATCACATCACAGCTTTTTTCATGAAACTGCATGAACTAGCGTTTTCTGACTGAGAAAAGATGTTTTAGAGCTTTTCCAATCATGCCTTGGTTTCATGAGCTGAGATGCCTAAAAACATTATTGGCCTTCCTAGAAGGCCCAGATTGAGCGTTTTACGAACTGAGTGTCTAACTAAATTTCATATTCAAAAAACATCTAACACATCAAGAAGTGTCTTTCTGCATTGTAAATAACATTCCTTTCATGCATGTGAAACATTTTTAATGTGGGTCAGCTTTTTCCATGAAACTGCATGAACTAGCGTTTTCTGACTGAGAAAAGACGTTGTAGAGCGTTTCCAGGCCTGCCTTGGTTTCATGAGCTGAGATGCCTAAAAACATTATTGGCGTTCCTAGAAGGCCCAGACTGAGCGTTTTATGAACTGAGGCTCTAACTAAATGTCATATACAATAAACTTCTAACACATCAAGAATTGTCTTTCTGCATTGTAAATAACATTCCTTTCATGCATGTGAAATATTTTTAATATGGCTCAGCTTTTTTCATGAAACTGCATGAACTAGTGTTTTCTGACTGAGAAAAGACGTTTTAGAGCGTTTCCAAGCATGCCTTGGTTTCATGAGCTGAGATGCCTAAAAACATTTTTGGCGATCCTAGAAGGCCCTACCTAAGCGTTTTATGAACTGAGGCTCTAACTAAATTTCATATGCAATAAACGTCTAACACATCAAGAATTGTCTTTCTGCATTGTAAATAACATTCCTTTCATGCATGTGAAACATTTTTAATATGGCTCAGCTTTTTTCATGAAACTGCATAAACTAGCGCTTTCTGACTGAGAAAAGACGTTTTAGAGCGTTTTCAAGCATGCCTTGGTTTCATGAGCTGAGATGCCTAGTACTTACTATTGATGCTCCTAGAACGCCCAGACCAGCTGCTTTTATGAACTGAGTCTCTAACTAAATTTCTATATCCAAAACATCTAACACATCAAGAAGTGTCTTCTGCATTGTGGGGCCAAATAACATTCCTTTCTGGCGCATGTGGTAGAAACATATTTAATGTAAATGCCTCTTTCTATGAAACTGCATTAACTGTCGCTTTCTGGACTGGAGGTGACGCTTTTAGAGCTGCTCTGCTACTCTCCTTGGTTTTAAGTGAGCTGGAGATGCCTAAGTAAAACATTTTTACGCATCCTAGAAGGCCCAACCAAGCCGCTTTATGAACTGAGGCTCAACCAAATTTCATGTAATAAACTTCTAACACATCAAGAATTGTCTTTCTGCATTGTAAATAACATTTCTTTCATGCATCTGAAACATTTTTAATGTGGGTCAACTTTATTCATGAAACTTCATGAACTTTCGCTTTCTCACTGAGTAAAGACGTTTTAGAGCGTTTCCAAGCATGCCTTGGTTTCATGAGCTAGGATGCCTAAAATCACTATTGGCGTTCCTAGACGGCTCTAGCTAAGCGTTTTATGAACTAAGGCTCTAACTTAATATGAAATGTATAAAACTTCTGACACATCTAGAAGTTTCTTTCTGGATTGTAAATAACATTTCTTTCATGCATGTGAAACATTTTTAATGTGGGTCAGCTTTTTTTATGAAACTGCATGAACTAGCGTATTCTGACTGAGAAAAGACGTTTTAGAGCGTTTCCAAGCATGCCCTGGTTTCATGAGCTGAGATGCCTAAAAACATTTTTGGCGATCCTAGAAGGACCTATCTAAGCGTTTTATGAACAGAGGCTCTAACTAAATTTCATATGCAATAAACTTCTAACACATCAAGAAGTGTCTTTCTGCATTGTAAATAACATTCCTTTCATGCATGTGAAACATTTTTAATGTGGGTCAGCTTTTTTCATGAAACTGCATTAACTGTCACTTTCTGACTGAGGAAAGACGTTTTAGAGCGTTTCCAAGCATGGCTTGGTGTCATGAGCTAAGATGCCTAAAATCACATCACAGCTTTTTTCATGAAACTGCATGAACTAGCGTTTTCTGACTGAGAAAAGATGTTTTAGAGCTTTTCCAATCATGCCTTGGTTTCATGAGCTGAGATGCCTAAAAACATTTTTGGCGATCGTAGAAGGCCCTACCTAAGCGTTTTATGAACTGAGGCTCTAACTAAATTTCATATGCAATAAACGTCTAACACATCAAGAATTGTCTTTCTGCATTGTAAATAACATTCCCTTCATGCATGTGAAACATTTCTAATGTGGGTCAGCTTTTTTCATGAAACTGCATGAACTAGGGTTTTCTGACTGAGAAAAGACGTTTTAGAGCGTTTCCAAGCATGCCTTGGTTTCATGAGCTGAGATGCCTAAAAACATTATTGGCGTTCCTAGAAGGCCCAGACTGAGCGTTTTATGAACTGAGGCTCTAACTAAATGTCATATACAATAAACTTCTAACACATCAAGAAGTGTCTTCCTGCATTGTAAATAACATTCCCTTCATGCATGTGAAACATTTTTAATGTGGGTCAGCTTTTTTCATGAAACTGCATTAACTGTCGCTTTCTGACTGAGGAAAGACGTTTTAGAGCGTTTCCAAGCATGCCTTGGTTTCATGAGCTGAGATGCCTAAAAACATTTCTGGCTATCCTAGAAGGGCCTAACTAAGCGTTTTATGAACTGCGTCTCTAACTAAATTTT
>VONZ01004270.1:0-11436 GCA_012976165.1 Labeo catla | reverse complement strand
TAGAAACATGCTAGCAACTTTGCTAATCATGTTAGAAACATGCTAGCAACTTTGCTAATCATGATAGCACCATGCTAGTGACATGCTAATCATGATCGAAACATGCTATCGACATGCTAGTCATGCTAGAGACATGCTAACGACATGCTAATCATGTTAGAAACATGCTAGCAACTTTGCTAATCATGCTAGAAACATGCTAGCGACATGCTAATCATGTTAGAAACATGCTAGCGACATGCTAATCATGTTAGAAACATGCTAGTGACATGCTAGTCATGCTAGAAACATGCTAGCAACTTTGCTAATCATGTTAGAAACATGCTAGCAACTTTGCTAGTCATGCTAGGAACATGCTAACGACATGCTAATCATGTTAGAAACATGCTAGTGAAATGCTAGTCATGCTAGAAACATGCTAGCAACATGCTAGTAACTTGGTAATAATGTTAGAATCCTCTATCTATCTTTCCGTCGATTGACAATCTGACCAATACTATCTATCTATTTATCTGACAGACTACATTCAAACTTTAAAACTTCTAAATATATCAGACTGAAAACCATCCAAACTTAAAACTTCTTAAACTATTTAAACTTTTCAAACTTCTTAACTTTTCAAACTTTTCAAACTTTTTAAACTTTTCAAACTTTTCAAACTTTTCAGACTTTTTAAACTTTTCAAACTTTCTGGTCCGGCTTTCTCAAGCCAACTTAAAGTTTGTCTTGACAAACTTTTTTATCTAGTTACAAATAAATGTTAATGAAAAAACATGCATTTACAGCACCCCCACTTTCCGCGCCCGTGATGTCAAGACCCACACATGCATGTGGCAAAATAAGTTAACATAAAATATATATAACCTGCTTAATGTGCTAAAACACCATAGCTAACTGGTTGATTTACAGCGTAGATGCCTAAAATCAGCATTAGCTTATGAGACGTTAATTTAGGTTAACTTACCTGAATGTGTGGGTGGTTAGCCCTTAGATGTCGTTTAAGGTTGGTGGTGTTTTTCCCCGAAATTCTTTGTCCGCAGTGTTTCCCGTCAGTTATAATGACACATTCTGACTTTTTGTCAGTATCATTGTACTTAAAATGCGACCAAATATCGAGCCTCTTCCTTCGACCTAGCATGTCGTCCTCGCTCGTCACTCGTGTTCGCTTTGTGTGTTGTGTGTTCAGCAGGAGTATGAGACCTGTAACTTGAGCAACAGCGCGAAGCCGCGAACTCGCTCTGAATATTTTAAAGCCGTAACAGCTGATGAAAAAGCAGAGAGGTTTGTAGACAAAAAGAGAGATTTTATCTTAGTTTTTATTTTATGCAAAACATTTTCATCTCGTCTTTTTTCGTCAACAATAATGTATGTTAATTTAGTCTTAGTCAGCGTTTTTGGACAGTGGTGCAGTTTTGTCATCGTCTCGTCTTAGTCATAAAAAAAAAGGTCGTTGACGAACATATTTCGTCTCGTTTCGTCTGACGAAATTAACACTATTCTGAAGAGTTTTAAAATGTTAGCACAAACTTTGGAAGCATTTTATTCAGCATCTACTCAAAAGACTCTTGAGTTTCAACTATTAAAAAAATGAACAATTAAATGTCATTCCAACCCTAACTATTATGTCTGTTGTTTTTTTTCAACACCAACCTGTTCTCGTTTTTTTAGATTTGGATGGCAGAAAGCTCTACATTATCCATAAGCCTGTCACCATTGCTAAAGAGACACAGCTAGATAGACAGCTTTGCTTACCCGTTACTTTTGTATTTTATGTATATAGTTTGTATTCATTTAAATGCCCAACTTTACTATGTAATTTCAAATTTTATGTCCCATTTTAAATCACAATCATAAGTAATTTTTAATGAAGCTAATTACAAAGGCTATTTTTTGTTGTTGTTGTTGTGGTTAGCGCTTCATAAAAAGGTTTTATTTGATAACATTGCATACATTAGCCACCATGAACAATAAAAATACTTAAGTATAAACTCAGGCTCCACCCACTGACCCACCGGTGGTTCCAAAATTGTGTCTTTTTAAATTATCGTAAACAATCCAAAATGTGCTGCAGAGCTGAAGGGGTTAAAATGTTTACAAAAATAAAGCAATTGTAGAATACAGTTATTCTTATTTATTTTGCATTTTTCACTATGATGTATGCACTTTATGATGTGTACTCTGATCATAGTGCTCTAAATTCTAATACTGGTGATGGCCTGTGCTCACAAGTGGTTTACAAGTTCATGTACACATCTTTTACCATTCTTTTACCCAACAACAGAAACTGAGTGTAACACCTTTGGTCTAGTGAGAACTTGGGCTGGAGCTAAACTTCGCAGGACAGTGGCCCTGCAGGAGCAGGATTGGACACCCGTTATAAATAAATCGTAAATAATGACGTTCCTTAGAAAATATAAAGGGGTTTAGGGCAGCAGTCCTTATGATGAACCTCAAGATCCACTTTCCTGCAGAGTCCAGCTCCAACCTGCATTAAACACACCTACCTGTAATTTTGAAGTTATCCTGAGGACCTCGATTAGCTTGTTCAGATGTGTTTGATTAGGGTTGGAGTGAAACTCCAAAAATAAAGTGGATCACGAGGTCCAGAATTAAAGACCCCTAATTGAGGGGCATGTTTAATGTAGGACAGGGATGTCAAACTTTCAAAAACAATGTTTCAATGATGCTCCAGCACAAAAATCTGTGGTTTTCAAAAAAGCCTGAAGGACTTGATCATATGGATTAGATGTTTGAAACTTGTTGTGTCGGGGGAAAGAAAATACACTTTATAAAGCACATGAAATCCATGATAGGAATACATGTATTATGTTATGGGGCTAAAACTAACCTGTCATCAGTTTGCATTTCCACTTTCCACCCTTTTTGATCATTTGGTCAATTTTTCTTTGAAATTAAGGGAAGGATTTTGAATTTGCAGTGGGCTGTATTGCTTATATATAATTGCAGATTATGGACAGTACCAATGAATGAACAACATAGAACTAATACTGCATTAAAAACAAAGAGCATGCTCATTTCTAGCACATGAGTAAGAAAGGGGAGCTGAAGATAAACATCTGGCACAGATTTAGTTGATGTCTTTTGTGTCCTTAAGTATACAGCAATAGTGAAGTGCAACAATATGTTTTGCTTGTTATCCTTGCTTACTTGCAAAGGATGCAGATTGTTGCAGTTCATCCATTACATTTCTTGGTGTTCATCCAAAAAAGGAAAGAAATTATTATCATTCTTATTACTACTGTCAAATAATACTACTCTTGTGACACCCATCAAATCTAATTCAGACATGATGTAAGAATATAAACGGGGAAAAAGAGAAAAGACTCAACATAGTTTGGCCATGATGAGGAGAATACATATGTGTAGATTTTACAGCACTTCCACCCCCAGGGGACCAGTATGGGCCCATGGAAGAGCAAAAGAAAATACACATTTCAAATGGCCATAACTCAAAGTACAGTAAGCATATGAAAGAGAAAATTTGCAGGATAATTGCTTATGATGTGTTTAATTAATAATGCTGGACACAGTTTTCAGACATGCATGGAAAGGTGGCTATAAGTTTTTTTTTTTTTTAATGCTCACAGTAAAGTATTAAATTTCAGCCTGCCCCTAAAATACGTCAGAGATTTTCACAATGAATATACTTATATATCCTATTGTCTATGAAAGATATTAATTATATTGTTTTAAGACTAAATGCTTTAAACTACATTACCCATAAGTCTCTGTGATTCTATCAATGGGACGGGAAAACATGGCGCTGTTATTTGTAGTTCGTTGAGGTTTTTAGTAAGGCCCAGGGTAGGGTTAAGATCTCTACACCTGTGTGTTTTCTTACAACATAGCGTCACTTAATCGTTGACTTAACCTATTACTAACGCAATAATAGCATCAAAATACAAGTTGTATTTTCACAGGGAGCTCGCGAGAAAGTCACAGCCAATTACAACCCACTTTAAGAAACGCAGCCCCATACTTACTTGTCCATTTATGGTAAATTACGTCAAATTTTTTCCGGTGACCCAAAGAATACATCCATACAGGCAGTACAAATATGTACATCTTCTACTTTTTTCTTCTACATCTTCTAGCATGAAGAAGTGATTCAATTATTATTATATTAATAAAAATGAACAAATGTCCAATACAACTTTACTGTAAAGCTAAAAAAAAAAAAATCAAGGAATAATTTCAAGTTCATTTCTGATTTCATTATCATTTCTGTAATACAGTATCAGCAACACATTTCACTGTATGTTATAATGTTTCAAAAGGATTCCATGAACACTTATCTGCAGAGAAAATATATACCAGGCTCAGATGCTTGCTCATTTGAAAAAAAAAATATATTGGTTTATCTTTCCACAAACACACAGACTTGAAAACATCTTGGCTGGGGGCTAATAGGTACTTTCTGGTAATGAAAGAATGAATGTGTGTGTGTGTGACACTGATGAAACTGCAATTGCAGTTAAAGCTGAATAACAGTTTATAAAACGTTTGTTTAAATAAAAAAAATGTTTTTCCACAATTGATATAAATGTTTTTTTTGTTTGTTTGTTTTGTTCTGTCAATTAACTACAGTACAGTACACCTCAGATAACAAACATACCATCCAGAGCAAGGATGCCACTGCACCAAAACTTCTGCATGGCCCTTAGAAAAATAACAGAAAGAAACATGGCAATAATAAATAATAACATAAATATAAATATATAGCAATAATGATCTTAGCATAATAAAATATATTGCTATATTATCAATTCAATTTTGCAAAAACACAGAACTTTTTATACAGAAGTTTTTATTTTTGCCAAATTAAAACTGGAAAATACTTCACATTTGCAAAACTTAAATTGCATGGTAAACTTAAAATTTGTGAGAACATGAATGCCTAAATGTGGAGCACAAAACCAGTCATTAGTCACACAGGTATACAGAATATCCAAAAAGAATTCACAGCGCCTCTCTTTTTACACATTTTTTTTTTTTTTTTTTAATGTTACAGCCTTATTCCAAAATGGATTAAATTGATTATTTTGCCCAAAATTTAATGGTCTGAAGTTTACATCAAGCACAACTTTAAAGGTGATTTTTCTCAATTTTTTTGTATTTATTTGCACCCTCAGATTCTAGATTTTCAAATGGTTGTATCTCTGCCAAATATTGTTCTATCCTAACAAACAATCCAGCTTATTAATGAATTAATGAACTAGCCTATTTGTTATTTCACAACATACAAAATAGCTAATTAGTAGTATTGTGAATGTGTCTGTTTTATTATTATTATTATTTTTATTATTTTTTTTTTAGTACTTTTTTTTAACAAACCTCCCTGATTCTCTTCCTCAAAATTTTTTTGTAGGGGAAGCTGGTGGAGTCTTTATGAATGGGGCACTCTGAAACAAATTAGAAAATGGTTATATTTTGTAACAGACATAAGTAAAATAGACATCTACATTCAACAGACATCTCTATAAATTGGCATGAGGGTCATGGATAAAAAGAATTTTTAAAAGGAAAACTGAGAATTCAGCTGAACAGGACCATTTTCATTGATGTTACAGTAATATGGAATGAAAAAGAGAATTTTTTAAAATGTGGGAGTTCTCACTACTATTACCACTTGTGTGTGTGAATGTACATTCAACTTATAAAAGCTGAAAGTGCTACAGCTATTTGTACAGTACATTCAATGTGCCTGACTGCCAGAGTCAATAGCTTCAAGTTAATTTAGCTTTATAAAAACAGTCTGATATGTTGCCTTATTGTGCAAACCTTTAACTGTTATGACATTATTTTAATTTCAATATCATATTTAAACACACTGGTGTAGATTCAACATTTACTTCACTGTTTTTCTTCCTTTTCTTACCTCCATGTGGCAAAATAATATGGAAACGAAATGTGTCTTTATATTATATATAATAATTATATTATACATAGTCCTTTTTGTGAAAAAAATAAAATAAAATAAATAAATAAATAAGCTTGGGTTATGTATACTATACTATTCACTGCATAACATTAAATTGCCAAAAATAAATAAACAAGACACAAGAAAATAAATAAAACATATAAGACGCATATTACAATATGTGCCTTTCTAACCTAGTCCCTTAAAAAAAAACAATGAGAAAGGTCCCGTTCCAGTTACCTAAAACTGTTTCACACAGCAAAAACTAAGAACAGTTTTGATTCATATATCAAAACTAATCCACAAATCAACAAATCCATAATTACCTTTAGGTTCTGTTTTCCTCTTTATATGTCTTTTTTTTGGTGCATAAGACACTGTGTCTGGACTGCCGGGCTCAGTGGACACAGGATTGAGTTTAGAAGAAGCAGAAAGGATAGAGGCTGGTGGCAGAGGAGAAGCCAGGGAAGAAGATATAGGACTGGGTTGAGAGAACTTCAAAACAGACTGAGTCAGGGTGGAGACTGAAGGAGCAACAGATAACGACAAGGAGTTTGTGAAAGAAATAGGAGAAGCCAAGGAGGAAGATGCAGGAGTTTCAGACTCAGGGGGGAGCAGAGGTATTGACTCTGATGCTGGGTCTGCTGTGTTGTCTATTGGTGGAGTCTCTGTCTGTTTGCTGGTTGTTGCTGGAGTCTCGGCCATGCTGCTTGCTGCTTTCTCCGAGTTATCCACTGTTGGAAAAAAAAAATTGTGATATGAATCTAATAATCTGCAGTAATCAACACATTTAAAACAAATCTTTTTAAATGCTCAAAAACACTATGCAACTTTTAAACTCTGTATTGGCATAAGAAACTAAAATATATGTGCCTTACTGCTAAGAAGGCACATGATAAATCAAAATATAAATATATATATATATATATATATATATAATATAAAACTCTGTAAAATTATCAAACAAGTTTGATATCCTCCATCTGGATGGAATCACAGCTAGAAGCTCAGCTAAAAAAGAACTAAAAAGAGTATGTGATTTTCTGAGAAATCTTACGGCCCAGAATGTGAAGGCTGGCTCTGACTTTCAGCAACTAGCATCAATACATAATGTGAAATTGAATGACCAAGTATACACTGCCATGTACATTTGCAGTTCATACACTATGCTCATCTCATTATAGCATAAAGCAGTGCAGAATAAATTTATTACAGTATAACAGTAATCTAAAAATGCTAAAAATAAACATTTATTGTAGGACGGGACAATAACTCAATATCAATATATATCATGGCATAATTTTTTTCAATAACAGTGATATGATTTTTAAACTATTTAGATTTTTCAGTATAGGTTATATTGCAGCATTTGTCACTGACTGATGTTCAGGGTGCAGCTGTTAGAAAGAGCAGAATACTAACAGCAGCAATCCTGATCACACACACAAATTTGACACACATAGTTGAATTAACCAATAGTTTTAGTTTTTGTAGTGTTTATAGTACACATCTAGCTCATTCAAGCATGATTACATTTTAGTGTCTTTGTTTCCATAACGACGGCCTCTAGAAAACACATTATGACGTGTGACACAGCATGTGGTAAAGCTGCACAAAATTATTTAGATAAAAATGGACAAATAATTACATAATGTTCTCATAATTTACGTAAATTAATTAAAAATTAGAATTCATCCCATCCAGGTAACAGCTGCGAAATTATATATACAAAAAAAATAAAATGTCCCTGTTAAAAAAAAGTGCTGGTTAGGTAGTTTTTGAAGAATGGCTGCTGGTTTAAGCTGATCCTTAGCTGGTTTAAGCTGGTCCTCAGCACATGACCAGTTAAGGACAAGCTTTAAGCAGCTCAAGCCAGTAGCCATGCTTAAAAACATAACTAACCAGCATATGCTGTTTTTTTAACAGGAATATTGAAGAGTTCTTTATAAATAAAATAATCAACTGTACAATGAAAATAACAGTACAGAGGCCCATTGTGGTGGTTATAGGGCTTCAGACACAAAACAGATTGCTGTAAAGGATCATGCCAGTTCTATTGAATGAGACATTTTACCATTACAGGGGAGCAGAGGTGTTGACTCGGATGCCGGGTCTGCTGTGTTGTGTATTGGTGGAGTCTCTGTCTGTTTGCTGTTTGGTGCTGGAGTCTCTCCCACTCTGCTTGTTGCTTTCTCTGCAATAGCCACTGTTAAAACAAGAAACAAGAAAATAATAATAATGTTAATAATTCAACAATAACTTAGCAGTAATTAAATAATAAAAATAAATAAATAATTCTTGTTTAAGTCCTATGGGTTGTATGGGTCCAAATTATTTTGGACACAAGAAAATAAATATTCACCTTTTTCACTTGCTAGGAGACATGATAAAATAAAAAAATATGAGTTCTAAAATAATAGTACTATTGAATGAGACATTTTCAAATAAAACAAGAATACACATCATGCTGTTCACATGTTAAAGCAAAACTTTAATTCTGCTAAGAAAATTTATGTAGGGTTTGCAAAACCCATTATTGCGGGTTTTTTTTTAATTATTCCTCAAATGAATCAAGGATGCACTTATAAACAATGAAATAAGTAAAAATATAGCATGCACATCTGTGTTTATTACCATTCAGAAGACTTTCATATAACCTCTTTATTGTGACAAATGCATCCTGTGCATCTTCTGTTTCCATCTTCCATGGACAGAAGCACTCTGCAGAAAAACCGTTTTCGAGGTTCTCCTGGCAAGGATAAGGACTGGATACCTCTCTAAAAGTTGCCATTTGTGGAGCTGTAATAAAATTGACACTACAAATTTAAATAAAATTGAAAAAGATTATAAGACTGAAATTCTGATAAATAACATATGTGGGTGTGTATGTGTGTGTGTGCCTAGACAAGATAATAGATAAGCTATGCATTGAAAATTAGACTGAGCTAACTGTTAAAAAAAACCGAAAAAAACTAAACAAAATGCACACACACATGGTTGACAACTATTTGAATTCACTGACATCTGTCAGACATATATTAGGGCTGTCAAATCAAATAACAATACACACACGTACATATGCTGTATGTACACTTTGATATATAAGTAAGTATACATACAGTTATTATTGTGTGTACAAACTAGGGTTGAGTTAAGTTGAAGCTAAACCCTGCAGGACAGTGGCCCTTCAGGTCCGAGTTGGACACCCCTTAACGCTCTAATGTTAAGTAACTTCTGATTTAGTGTTCTTTATCAGACCTGAGCACAGTGGACAAAATAAATATCATGCTTTAGTCAGTATACACGATGAAGAAAGAATTGTTTAACTGTTTAAATCTAAAAAAAGAACAGAGACAGTTTACTAACTATATCTGAAAGAAAAACCTACCAGTAGATTGGTTCCATCATACACTTTGTTCACACTGCTGTTTTTTTTTTTTTTTTGTGCTCTTTCCATTCTTAGGAAAGCTGTTTCTTTTTCCCCTCAAACTTTGCTTATATGGCTACAGTGTAGGCACATTTTGCTTACAATAATTTTTCCTACATTTGCAACAGTCCCGAGTAGGCATCTGAAAAAAACATAAATAATAATTAAATTGCATGCTGTGTTAAGAGGGATAAGAAATATTTTTTGTGCGCTTTTAGATTACAACCTGCAAAGAACTATGTAAGTAAAACTGAATTCACAGTGTATGTTTCTACCAAATTATAGTGTACCACAATAAAGAGCATTTTATGTAGGTATAAGGAGAACAATATATATTTGGGGTAATAGGGATAACAAACCAGATATTCAACCTGCAAAGAACTACATAAGTAAACTGAATTTACGGTGTACATTTCTGTGATTATAGTGTACCTATTCAAGAACGTACATGTAGGTATACGGGAACAATGTTATGTTTTGGTAATAGAGAGTAACAACCAGATATACAACCTGCAAAGAACTGCGTAAGTAAACTAAAGTTACGGTGAATGTTTCGTATTTATAGTGTCTACGTGTAAGTATGAGGGAACAATAGGTTACCTTTGGGTAATAAGGGGGTAGCAAACAGATATACAAATAATTTATAATGGATTAATTTAAAAAACTTAACAGGTACCTGTTCTATTAAATCGTACGTTTGGTGTATCTATACGTAAGCTTTTTAAAATTACTGGTAAATTATACTCTTGTTCCATGTAGTTACAGGGTAAGTGTGCCCTCTGCAGGCTGTAAATTAAAGTGGCGATTGTTACCCCTTGTTCAAGGAAGTTACAGGGTACAATACATATAACAACGCGACGTAAAATGTGGTTCTACAAAATGTACATTTATTTACATTTTTACAGACACTAAATGTACAATACTGACATATTTACATCATCTAAACATTTAACGTTTACTTAATATGAAATTATAACATTTCATTCTGTTCTGTGTGATTTCTGTTGCCAGCTCGTTTCCAAGAATAGGTCTACATAATGTTATCATGACTACACGGTAAACCCTTAAAATAAATAATATGTCTGCAATCGTTTAATCTAATATTAACTTCGTTTGCCGTGGTGGAACACAAAGGCGTTTTCTCTAACATGCTGTGACTAACAATAGAACCATAAAATACACCGAACACGCATCATAATTACAAATTAAACAATTTTATTTGTATGCTGTAACCCAGATCTTCAGAATCCATACGATTTGCGAGGACCAGAACCAAATTCAAGGCTTTGTCCGGCGATCTTCATCTCCATCTCTAGCAGCGAGTCCAGCAGCAACAGCCATAAACCCGTGCTAAAGTGCATTTTGCGACAGGAAAATCGGACGTTCATTGGCTCTCGCCTGCATTCGTCACAGATTACGACATGCCGTGTTTCTAGTGAGATGTGTTGGAATGACGCGCGGGCGCCTTCGAGGAGTGGATCAAGACAATAATCTGGATAATATTTTCAGCGATTAACAATTTAAATTCTGCTCTCATCCTACTGCACCTCAAACCTACTGTATTCCGCCAGAGAGGACTGCGGATTATTTGGATTACTTTTTTGTATGGCTGTTGACATTTTTGCAATAAATAAATGATTGTGATTGCACTTTCCTGTTTTTTATATTTTTTATTACTGTTCAGTCATAGTTAACGTTAGGTTTAGAGGTAGAAGTGGGATTAGCGACTATAAAAAAATATTTTTAGATATATTTTCAGATTGTGCGTTTATGTATTGAACCTACCCTGTAACTTCCTTGAACAAGGGGGGAACAATCGCCACTTTAATTTACAGCCCACAGAGGGCACACTTACCCTGCAACTACATGGAACAAGAGTATAATTTCCCAGTAATTTTAAAAAGCTTACGTATAGACACACCAAACTTACGATTTAATAGAACAGGTACCTGTTAAGTTTTTAAGTAATTCCATTATAAATTATTTGTAGGATATCTGTTTGCTTCCCCCTTATTACCCAAACGTAACCTATTGCTCCCTTATACTTACACGTAGGTACAATATAAAT
>VONZ01004269.1:0-5000 GCA_012976165.1 Labeo catla | reverse complement strand
CTGAGGGTAGGTTTGAGGGCCTGGTGTGGGTGTGCTGGTGGAGGGTAGGTTCAGGGCCTGGTGGTGGTGGTGGTGAGGGTAGGTTTGAGGGCCTGGTGGTGGTGGTCGGGTAGGCTTGGGGTCCTGGTGGTGGTGGTGGGTAGGTTTAGGAGTTAGGGTAGTGGTGGTGGTGGGGGTAGGTTTAGGAGCCTGGTGGTGGTGAGTGGGAGGCCAGGTTTAGAACCTGGTGGTGGTGGTGAGGTAGGCTTAGGGTCTTGGTGGTGAGGTAGTGGTGGTGGTGGGGAGTAGGATTAGGGGGCCTGGTGGTGGTGGTGAGGGTAGGTTTAGGGGCCTGGTGGTGGTGGTGGGGTAGGCTTAGGGGCCTGGTGGTGGTGGTGGTGGTGAGCTTAGGGGCCTGGTGGTGAGTGAGTGGTGGTGGTGGTGGTCCGGGGTAGGTTTAGGGGAGCCTGGTGGTGGTGGTGGCGGGGTAAACCCAGGGGGAGCCTGGTGGTGGTGGTGGTCCGAGGTAGGCTTAGGGAGCCTGGTGGTGAGTGGTGGTGGTGGTGAGGTAGTGGGGGTAGGTTTAGGGAGCGAGATTGGTGGTGGTGGGTAGGGTTAGGGGCAGTTGGTGGTGAGTGAGGTAGAGTTAGGGGAGCCGTGTGGTGGTGGTGGAGTAGGCTTAAGAGACCTAGTGGTAGTAGTGGTGATGAGATGGGGTTAGAGGTTAGAGTGATTTGGTAATGATGCGTCGGGGTAGGTTTAGGGGCCTGGGGGTTGTGGTCGGGTAGGGTTAAGGTCAGGGTGGTGGTGGTTGTCGGGGTAGGTTTAGGGGCCCGGGGGTTGTGGTCGGGTAGGTTTAGGGGCCGGTTGGTGGCGGTCGGGTAGGTCTAGGGGCCTGGTGGTGGTTGGGTGTGTTTTAACTTGACAGTTGAACAGTTGACTAACAGCATCCAACCTGGTGTGATTTTCTGCTAAACTTTTGGAGTCCTTAGCGGTCTTTACCCCCGGTACGATTTTCCGCTGAACATTTGGAGGTCCGTATCTCCGGCCCCCGGGGGGTCCATCGACTCGGGACCGGTGGCGTCGGGTAGGCGGCCTCGGGGTCTAGCGGCACCCCGAGTTTGGTGGAATTAGCCCCGGTCTCGGGGGAGCCCCGGCCGGTCAAAGTTTGGACCGTCGGGGGCCTCTATCTCCGGCCCCCGGGGGTCCATCGACTCGGGGCCGGTGGCGTTCGGTAGGCCTCCCCGGGGTCTAGCGGCACCCCGAGTTTGGAGGAATTCGGCCCGGTCTCGGGGGAGCCGCGGCCGGTCAAAATTTCGGCCGTCGGGGGCCGCTAGCTCCGGCCCCCGGGGGTCCATCGACTCGCTGCCGGTGGCGTCGGGTAGGGGGCCTCCGCGTCTACCGGCGACGCGAGTTTGGCGCGGATCGGCCAGGTCTCCTGGGAGCTACGGCCGGTTGAACTTTTTGCAGCTCGGGTCGAACTTCCGACCAACCCCCGCCCCCCTCGAGGCGCCGCGGCCGGCCGGTCAGGGCGCCTCTTCCCCGGGCACGGTGCGACCCCGGAGGGAGGTCTCGGGGGGCGATGGCCCTTTTACCCGCCGTCGTGGTAGCGATATATACCGGGACGTATACCTCCGGGGAGGGGGGGCTCTGACGAGGCCCCGGCCACACGTAAGCTTGACTCCGGGGGGGCACGGGAGTAGGTTGGCGCCCCCTGCTCTGGGACTTGACGGATCTCCACGAGCATGGCTGCTGAGCTCCAGGGGCCTTTTCGAGCAATGCCAGCCCACGCCAAACCTCACTCACTCTGGTGGGCACGGGGGTAGGTTGGCGCCCCCTACTCCGGGACTTGACGGATCTCCGTAAGCATGGGTGCTGAGCTCCAGGGGGCTTTCCGAGCGGTGCTAGCCCACGTCAACCCTCACTCTGGTGGGCAAGGGGGTAGGTTGGCGCCCCCTACTCATAAGCATGGGTGCTGAGCTCCAGGGGGCTTTTCGAGCGATGCCAGCCCACGTTAAATCTCACTCTGGGGGGCATGGGATTAGGCTTTGTCCCCCTACTCTGGGACTTGACGGTTCTCCATAAGAATGGCTGCCGAGCTGTGTCCCCCTAAAAAAAAAAAAAAGAAAAACCGAGTGTTGCGGGGGCGACCAGCGGGATTTACGAAAACAAAGTATGAAAAGCGCAGCCTGGGTCGAACGGCCACCCCGGCTGGGCCGAGGGCGGTTTGGCATCGACTCCCCCGCCTCCCCTCACCCTTTTGGGGAAGGCTGAGCAGGGCAGAGACCCTGGAGGAACACGGACTTCCACAGCAATGAGGCTTTTTACCATCGACTTGCCCGCCTCCCCTCACCCTTCTGGGGCAGGCGCAGCAGGGCAGACACCCTGGAGGTTCCCCGCCAAAAAAAAAAAATGACAAAGTGTTGCGGGGGCGACCAGCGGGATTTACGAAAACAAAGTATGAAAAGCGCAGCCTGGGTCGAACGGCCACCCCGGCTGGGCCGAGGGCGTTTTGGCATAGACTCCCCCGCCTTCCCTCACCCTTTTGGGGAAGGCTGAGCAGGGCTGAGACCCTGGAGGAACACGGACGTCCACAGCAATGAGGCTTTTTGCCATCGACTTGCCCGCCTCCCCTGGGGCAGGCTCAACAGGGCAGACACCCTGGAGGTTCCCCGCCAAAAAAAAAAAAAAAATGACAAAGTGTTGCTGGGGCGACCAGCGGGATTTACGAAAACAAAGTATGAAAAGCGCAGCCTGGGTCGAACGGCCACCCCGGCTGGGCCGAGGGCGTTTTGGCATCGACTCCCCCTGCCTCCCCTCACCCTTTGGGGGAAGGCTGAGCAGGGCTGAGACCCTGGAGGAACACGGACGTCCACAGCAATGAGGCTTTTTGCCATCGACTTGCCCGCCTCCCCTCACCCTTCTGGGGCAGGCTCAACAGGGCAGACACCCTGGAGGTTCCCCGCCAAAAAAAAAAAAAAAAATGACAAAGTGTTGCTGGGGCGACCAGCGGGATTTACGAAAAACAAAGTATGAAAAGCGCAGCCTGGGTCGAACGGCCACCCCGGCTGGGCCGAGGGCGTTTTGGCATCGACTCGCCCGCCTCCCCTTTACCCTTCTGGGGCAGGCTCAGCAGGGCAGAGACCCTGGAGGAACACGGACTTCCACAGCAATGAGGCTTTTTGCCAATGAGACTTGCCCGCCTCCCCTCACCCTTCTGGGGCAGGCTCAGCAGGGCAGACACCCTGGAGGAACACGGACTTCCACAGCAATGAGGCTTTTTGCCATCGACTTGCCCGCCTCCCCTCACCCTTCTGGGGCAGGCTCAACAGGGCAGACACCCTGGAGGTTCCCCGCCAAAAAAAAAAAAATGACAAAGTGTTGCTGGGGCGACCAGCGGGATTTACGAAAAACAAAGTATGAAAAGCGAGCTCGTCGAACGGCCACCCTGGCTGGGGCCGAGGGCGTTTTGGCATCGACTCTGCCTCCCTCACCCCTGGGGAAGGCTGAGCAGGGCGGAGACCCTTGGAGGAACACCGACGTCCACAGCAATGAGGCTTTTGCCATCGACTCTGCCCGCCTCCCCTCACCCTTCTGGGTATTCAACAGGGCAGACAACTGGAGGTTCCTCAAAAAAATGACAGTGTTGCTAATACCCAGCGGGATTTACTTAAAACAAAGTACATGAAAAGCGCAGTCTGGGTCGAACGGGCCACTCGGGCTGGGCCGAGGGCTTTGCATCGACCGCCTCGGCCCCTTTACCCTTCTGGGTAGGCTCAGCAGGGCAGAGACCCTGGAGGAACACGGACTTCCAGAGCAATGAGGCTTTTTGCCATCGACTTGCCCGCCTCCCCTCACCCTTCTGGGGCAGGCTCAGCAGGGCAGACACCCTGGAGGTACCCCGCCAAAAAAACAAAAACGACAAAGTGTTGCTGGGGCGACCAGCGGGATTTACGAAAACAAAGTATGAAAAGCGCAGCCTGGGTCGAACGGCCACCCCCGCTGGGCCGAGAGCGTTTTGGCATCAACTTGCCCGCCTCCCCTCACCCTTCTGGGGCAGGCTCAGCAGGGTAGAGACCCTGGAGGGACACGGACTTCCACAGCAATGAGGCTTTTTGGCATCGACTTGCCCGCCTCCCCTCACCCTTCTGGGGCAGGCTCAGCAGGGCAGACACCCTGGAGGTTCCCCGCCAAAAAAAAAAAAAAAAAAAAGAGACAGTGTTGCTGGGGCTACCCAGCTGGATTTAATTTAAAACAGCATGAAAAAGCGAGCCTGGGTCGAACGGCTCCCGCTGGGCCGAGGGCGCTTTGGCATCGACTCGCCCGCCTCCCCTCACCCTTTTGGGGCAGGCTCAGCAGGGCAGACGCCCTGGAGGAACGGGGACTCTAAAAATGACAAAGTGTTGCCGGGGTGACCAGCGGGACCTGCGAGAACAAAGTGTGAAAAGCGCAGCCTGGGTCGAACGGCCACCCCCGCTGGGCCGAGGGCGCTTTGGCATCGACTCGCCCGCCTCCCCTCACCCTTTTGGGGCAGGCTCAGCAGGGCAGACTCCCTGGAGGAACGGGGACTCGAAAAATGACAAAGTGTTGCCGGGGTGACCAGCGGGACCTGCGAGAACAAAGTGTGAAAAGCGCAGCCTGGGTCGAACGGCCACTCTCGGCCAGTCGAGGGCGCAGACGACCGCCTCACCCTTTTGGGGCAGGCTCAGCAGGGCAGACGCCCTGGAGGAACAGGGACTCGAAAAATGACAAAGTGTTGCCGGGGTGACCAGCGGGACCTGCGAGAACAAAGTGTGAAAAGCGCAGCCTGGGTCGAACGGCCACCCCTGCTGGGCCGAGGCCGTCTTTGCGGCGACTTTGCTCGCCTCCCCCGCCTCCCCTCGCCCTTTTGGGGCAGGCTCAGCGGGGCGGACGCCCCGGAGGTGCCCCGGCCAAAAAAACGACAAAGTGTCGCCGGGGTGACCAGCGGGATGTGCGAAAACAAAGTATGAAAAGCGCAGCCCTGCTCGAAGGGCCACCCC
>VONZ01004268.1:0-11450 GCA_012976165.1 Labeo catla | reverse complement strand
GGCCCTCTTGGTCAAACCATATGGGTAAAACATGGGCAAACACAATCAGTCTCATATAGGCTGCCTGCATGGGCCCAAGGTAGTACCCACAAAGGTTACCTCTATATGGGTTCTGAATGGGGAAACACATATGGGGCCCTCTTGGTCAAACCATATGGGTAAAAAATGGGCAGACACAATCAGTCCCATATAGGCTGCCTACATGGGCCCAAGGTAGTACCCACAAAGGCTACCTCTATATGGGTTCTGAATGGGGAAACACATATGGGGCCCTCTTGCTCAAACCATATGGGTAAAACATGGGCAAACACAATTAGTCTCATATAGGCTGCCTACATGGGCCCAAGGTAGTACCCACGAAGGCTACCTCTATATGGGTTCTGAATGGGGAAACACATATGGGGCCCTCTTGGTCAAACCATATGGGTAGAACATGGGTAAACACAATCAATCCCATATGAGCTGCCTACATGGGCCCAAGGTAGTACCCACATAAGTAATCTTTGTATGGGTTCTGAACAGTGAAAGACGTGTAGGGCCCTCTTGCCAAACTATATGGGTCAGACATGGGCATACACAATCAGTCCTTTATAGGTTGGCTACATGGGCTCAAGGTAGTACCCACATGGGTAATCACTGTATGGGTTGTGAATGGGGAAATACATATGGGGTGGTGATCTTCCCATTACTAATATGTGGTAGGGTGACCAAACGTGCCGCTTTCTGGGGACATATTCTGCACAGGATTTCTATATTGCTTAAATTAACCAGGTTGGTTGCTTCATCATCCAGGATCATTGCATGACAACAAAGTACCACGAGAATGATTCGAAAGGATGGAGCATCTGCTCTGCTCTGCATAGCTCTTGCAGTACTTTGATGTCGTACAATAATCAATCAGCACAGTGAAAACAACCAACACCTGGTTATTTTAGGCAATTTAGAAATCATGTGCTGAATGTGTCCCCAGGTAGTGCCATGTCTGGTCAAACAAATAGGGGACCCTCTTGGGTAAGACATGAGCAAACATAATCAGCCCCATATAGGCTGACTGCATGGGCCCTAGGTAGTACACATATAGGTACTAGGTGGAGTTTGGGATCTATGTGGGTACAGTATTGACCTTATTCACCATTTTTAAAATATTGTCTTTGAACGTCCATTTGTGTGGTAGCATGGCATTTCTGTCTAAGTAATTTAGCTGGTAAAGTGGATTTAGAGTTAACAAAAGTTATTGTAAACACTGTAATGTTTAAAGCAAATGTCTTAACAAATGTCAGTAGACAGACAGAAGAAAGACAGAATGGACATTTATGTTTCTGATGGGAAAAATCCAATGTATATCCAGAAATCATATTTGCAGCATATGATACAGGGGTTCAGAATAAAGTGCTGTTTCATTCAGTTAGCATATTGTGTTTTGTGTTCAGTTTTCTTTTTGAACCAACAGTACAGACTTTTCTTTTCAGTCTAGTCGGCACATGACCGACCTTCAAAGATGAAATATGATTGAAATAATGTCAGCTGCTGTTTTAACATTGACACAAATTGATAATGTAAAATGCTAAATCATTCAAATTTGTTTTTAACAAAAAAAATCTTTAAAAAATAAATAAATAAAAATAATAATAATAATAACAGATCTGTATGTTGAATAAATGTCATGTCTATAACAAGAAATATCTGGCTTTTGAATAATTATGATTATTAACATTTTATTTATTAGCATTTTACGATATTTTGATCAAAACACCTCTTCAAAATCCAAATGTATATGTATAATTTTAATTATTAGCATTAGTAACAATAATTATAATAGATACAGTTTTAATCTCAAAAGAGCAGTGAGATTCTGTGTGGACTTTTACATATCACTATTACATTTTTATTCATACACTGTCATGAAAACACTGTTTGACCAATTAATCAAATAATACTAAATACACACACGTTTGTTAAAAAAAAAAAAAGTTTATTTTCCATTACCAATCTGAAACAATTTCTATTGGTTGTTTCACCTGTTGCTTTCATCAGGATTGGTTAATCTGACTGTCATTCACGAAACTGGCCAATGACAGCCTCGCGCGCCTTTTTGCTAGTGCAGTTTGAAAATATACTAATCAGTTTGGGGATATGCTGCTACTGATCCGCAAGATTACGCGCTCAGTTCCTGATTATGTTCCTGAACACAGAAGAAGGGGCAGACTGGATGTGTGAGATCGCGAAAACATATGACGATGTCAGGTAACAAAACATTTTTCAGTCAAACCATCATAAAGTTATGATTTGTACCCACAATTAATTAATGTGAGTGAGAGGAAATTAAAGGGAGAGGCTAATCGCGATTAGCATATTAGCGCGCTGGCATATTAGCACGTATTTCAGTGTAAATTAGTGTTTGACCCTGGTGAAAAAAGTTTATGCTGGTCCTTGACCAGCAAAAACCAGCAAAGGACCAGCATAAACCAGCATCAAAACCTACCTAACCAGCATCCCAGCATCAAAACATACCTAACCAGCATATGCTGGTTTTTTCACCAGGGGAAGTTGGTGTGTGTTTGTGTGTATTAATGTTTAGTTTAAAACTCAAACTCATGAGAAGTAAAGGAGCACTGGAATAAGTGAAGTGAGTGATTAAACTCTAATTCACACTCGAAAACACTGGAATATATAAGAGAGTTGAGAGTGTTGTATGAGAGTGTTATGTTTTTGTAGATGACAGTTTCAAATACTGATAACTTCTAATGATAAGATATTGATTCACATTTTTAGATCAAGCACACGTTTTTCAGGGAAAACAGGCACCCAATACAGAGACTACAGTAAAATGTTAGTCAGTTTTAACCACTGTTTCCAGACCTGAACTGTGATTATAATCATTATAAGTACATTTGTAACACATTTCCTCCACTGGTGATAGAAAATCTGAGTAACTTTTTTCCCTGTTTTTCCCTGTTTTCCCTTTTTCTGAGGTGGCACAAAGAAAAGGAAATAGAACTTGTCACCATCTTCAGTCCTTTATTTTATTCACTGGAGAACATCACAGCCTTCAGATGTGTCATATCAGGATAAATGCAACTGCATGTAAAATTATATTATGGTAGATTTAATTGTGGTGTACAATTTTTTTAAGATACAGCTTTTTTAAGATACAGTTGTATTTACCTTGCTATGATATCTATGGGAAGAGGCCATTTTTTTGTGAATCCTCTTTGTCTTTCTTTTGGGGATTCACATTTTTCTGATGGTATTGTTATGCATTAGGTTCATGTTTCAATCATAACTAACAGTTTCAAAGCTGACAGTTTGTTTATGTTGCCTAAATGGCTTATAATGGCAGATTTCAGTACAATTTAAATATGTTTTGTTTAAGATTGTAAAGGAATGGTAAAAAAAAGAAATTATTCTTTTTAAGGACTCGTTGGGCCCACCCCACTACAGATTCAGCAAGGATCCAGCTGATCACTGCCAATTTGAAGGAGGATTGTCCTTTATCTGCTACATTGCACTCTCACATCTGGTATGGATTCACTGACTTTTTGTAATGTGTGAGATGTTTTGATTTTAGTAAATGTAGTGATTTTACTTAATTTTATTCTACATAATTTTCTTAAAAGGAACGTTCACCCCAAAATGAAAGTTCTGGCATCATTTACCTTTCATCACCCTTATGTTTGTCCAAACCTGTATGAATTTCTTTCTTCTGTTGAAGACAAAAAGATTTTTTGAAGAATGTTGATAATCAAACAGTTCATAGTAGCCAATAACTTTCATAGTAGGAAAAAAAATATTATGGAAATCATTGGGGCCCGTCAACTGTCTAGTTACCAATGTTTGGAACAACATAAGGGTGAATAAATGATGACAATTTTCATTTCTGAGTGAACTATACCTTTAATACAATGTATAGTTATGATTCTGAATTAAAAGTGTAATGTTTCTCTTCAAATATTATCATAAATAGATAGAGACACATATATTATCAGAAATTAGAGCAGCACGATTAATCAATTAAAGATCATAATCTCGAATCTCATAATCCAAACCCCACTTAATCTTATTCGTAAATGACTAACACCGTGTCTAAAACAGAGGTGACACTTGTCATGGCGTGACAGCTAAAGTCTGTCTACACTAGATGTGGCCAAGCGACCATTGAAAATCATTTAAAGGCGTCATCGGATGCAAAACCTATTTTTACAAGTTTGAACATAAATGTGTGTTGACAGTGTGTGTACACAACCACCCCATAATGATATAAATTCACACAGTGGAATTTTTTTAATCTTAATATGGGAAAAATCCAATGTAATCCAAGTAATATGCCTTTTTTCAAATAAGGTCATTGTCAGTGTCTTGTCGGTGTGATGTCACACCGACCAAGGCCGCTCCCATGATAGTTGATTGACATGACAGTCTTATCTTAAACCCACCCTAACTGAGCCGAGTGAGCGCTGAGAACAGTCCGACCACCATTTTTGTTTCGACTCCAGTGCAGGGGAAGACAAGACTATCTCCGATTGAGTGATTGAGGTGTTCTATTGTTGGATGCAGTAATGCACATAGTAGCACTCATCATTTACTCCCGACATCTGAGATGCAGAGGATTAACATTACTTTTGTTTTTGAAGGAAATTTGCCCGGCAGCCTAAATAAATGTGTCTATGTTCACGCGAATCATTTGTAATCTAGTTTCACCTACAGCAGAAGCGAGTATATGGGTGTTTTTTATGCATCTTTGCAATTCGCCTTTTCTTAATAATGTGCTAGTTAGCAAGTTTTGCGGTTAAATGCGGCTAAAGTAAACATTACTGATCGTCACCCCACAGGAGATAGAGGCGGGGTGGCAGAGCTCATTAGCGTTTAAAGGAACATGGAACAGAATGGCTCACTCTAAAAAGGGCTGATGGTAAAATGGGTGGGGTTTTTTTTACACTACCACTGAGAAATTTTAACCAAAGTATGTTAAAGACTTCTCATTAAGACCCTAAAGAATCATATAAACTTGTGGAAATTGGGCACCCAATGACCCCTTTAAACTTTGTCAGTACATCATAAATAAAACGAGGCATCAGTTTGCCAGCTGGGATTTATTGTGTCGTGCCACGCCGTGCCGTGCCGTGCCGCGCAGTGCCGCGCCGCGCCGCATCCAGTATAGAAAGTACACTAGGTGCATTTCAAAATTTTAGTTTGGATATAATCACTGATGTCTACAGTAGCTATCAAAATAGAGCAAATCATTTGAAACAAAGTTGACAATTCAGATAAAGATTATATCAGTGACGTTACACCAGTAGGTGCTGACAAGTGACTGTTAAACACATGTATTTGTCATTGAATCATTCAAGAGATTCATTAAAAAAACACAGATTCATCCAGTAATGAGACGACATATATTCATGAGTCATTTAATCATTAATTCATACAGTTAAAAAAAAAACAAAATCATTCAAGATTAAACATTTTAAATAGACTCCAGTCATAGTATTTCTAGTTCAGAACTTACACTTACACTAGTAAATTACACTTTATTTTTAGTTCAATGTTCAGAATCTTGATATCTGTTTGAATCTAAACAAAAATGGGATTCTCTATATATCCAGAATCATGCAGCTCTAATTTAAGTTATTAAAACTGAGACTCTTAAAGGAATAGTTGACAAAAACAAAAAAAATCTGTCGTCATTTACTCGCCCTTGAGTTGAGTAAAAGTTATTATTTTGTAGTATTTTAACATGTGTAAGTAACATAATATTTCACGTTTACTAAACACATTGTAGAAAGGTTATTGGAATAGCCTGTAAACAAGCACCTTTGCTTTTACTCTGTTGTTTTCCTTACTGTAGTGGAGGGCAGCATCTTCATACCTCATCTTCCTGAAAAATTTAAAAATGTCCTATTTTTAAATATATTTGTTTTGCAGAGGCTGTTAAGAAGACTGCACTGATGTCAAAGATCAGCCAGCAAGAATCTGAGAGGGAACTCTCAAAATGGTTTACTGGGACAAGAGACAGAGGAGGATTGAGGGTGTCTAGAATGCACAAATGTCTGTCTGCAGTGTAAGCAGTACTGAAAAATGTATAGTTGCTGCTGCTGTTTCTTACTGTCTCTGTTTTCTATGTGCAAATGTTCAAAGCTTTCAGTAAATACTGGTTCAAATACAAGTTCAAAATGTTTGTTAACTTTAACAATTAAATGATTTTAACAGTTAGGTATCAGAATATAGCATATGATGGGTAGTTTCAATAAAATTGAAATTTGAAAAGATTTCAATCTCACTGTGTACTGCTGAATGCTAATGCTTTAAAACTTTAAAACTTTTTTTAATCCCACTTGCAAGCCATACTTTATCCCATGTAGTTCCCACATAGAGTTTGAAGATGGGACCTAGGTAGGTTTTGTGTGTGTTTCATAGTTGGGCCCCACCTTAAACCCAGTGAAATCCTAAATAAAACCCACATTGGTAAATTGCATGGGGCCAACATGGAACCCGTGGACAAACCCATGTAAAACCCATATATTAAATGGAACCCAGATGGGTTTTGCATATGTTCCCTAGATGGGCCCCACCTAAAGCCCAGTGAAATCCTACATAAAACCCACATTGGATAAGTTGCATGGGGCCAACATGGAACCCATGGACAAACCCATGTAAAACCCATATTTAGATAGAACCCAGATGGGTCTTGCATATGATCCCTAGATGGGCCCCACCTAAAGCCCAGGTAAATCCTGCATAAAACCCACATGGGTATGTTGCATGGGGCCAACATGGAACCCATGGACAAACCCACTTAAAACCCATATTTCAGCCCATGTAGTAAAGATGGGGCCAAGATGGGTCTTTCGCATGTTGCCCAGTTGGGGCCCACTTGTTGGCAAGTGTAATCCCACATGAAACCCATGTGGGCAGTTGGCATGGGGCCATTATGGAACCCACGGACAATCCCATATAGAGCCCATTTTTCAGCCCATGTCAAACCCACATGGGCCCCACAATCAAATGTTAGCTGGGTTAAAGCTGGGACCAAGATGGGTCTTGTGCATGTTGCCCAGTTGGGTCCCACTTTGTGACAAGTTCAATCCTATATGAAATCCACGTGGGCAGTTAACATGGGGCCATTACGGAACCCGCGGACAATCCTATATGGGGCCCATTTTTCAGCCCAGTTCATACCCATATGGGCCCCACATACAAATGTTGGCTGGGTTCTCAGTCAGAAAACGCTAGTTCATGCAGTTTCATGAAAAAAGCTGACCCACATTAAAAATGTTTCACATGCATGAAAGAAATGTTATTTACAATCCAGAAAGAAACTTCTAGATGTGTCGGAAGTTTTATACATTTCATATTAAGTTAGAGCCTCAGTTCATAAAACGCTTAGCTAGAGCCTTCTAGGAACGCCAATAGTGATTTTAGGCATCCTACCTCATGAAACCAAGGCATGCTTTGAAACGCTCTAAAACGTCTTTTCTCAGTGAGAAAACGAAAGTTCATGAAGTTTCATGAATAAAGTTGACCCACATTAAAAATGTTTCAGATGCATGAACGGAATGTTATTTACAATTCAGAAAGACAATTCTTGATGTGTTAGAAGTTTATTGCATATGAAATTTAGTTCCAGCCTCAGTTCATAAAACGCTTAGTTAGAGCCTTCTAGGAACGCCAATCCTGATTTTAGGCAACTCAACTCATGAAACCAAGACATGCTTGGAAACGCTCTAAAACGTCTTTTCTCAGTCAGAAAACGCTAGTTCATGCAGTTTCATGAAAAAAGCTGACCCACATTAAAAATATTTCACATGCATGAAAGAAATGTTATTTACAATCCAGAAAGAAACTTCTAGATGTGTCAGAAGTTTTATACATTTCTTATTAAGTTAGAGCCTCAGTTCATAAAACGCTTAGCTAGAGCCTTCTAGGAACGCCAATAGTGATTTTAGGCATCCTAGCTCATGAAACCAAGGCATGCTTGGAAACGCTCTAAAACGTCTTTTCTCAGTGAGAAAATGCTAGTTCATGCAGTTTCATGAAAAAAGCTGACCCATATTAAAAATGTTTCAGATGCATGAACGGAATGTTATTTACAATTCGTAAAGACAATTCTTGATGTGTTAGAAGTTTATTGCATATGAAATTTAGTTACAGCCTCAGTTCATAAAACGCTTAGTTAGAGCCTTCTAGGATCGCCAATCCTGATTTTAGGCAACTCAGCTCATGAAACCAAGGCATGCTTGGAAACGCTCTAAAACGTCTTTTCTCAGTCAGAAAACGCTAGTTCATGCAGTTTCATGAATAATGCTGACCCACATAAAAAATGTTTCACATGCATGAAAGAAATGTTATTTATAATGCAGAAAGACTTTTCATGATGTGTTAGAAGTTTCATACATTTCATATTTAGTTAGAGCCTCAGTTCATAAAACGCTTAGTTAGAAACTTCTAGGAACGCCAATACTGATTTTAGGCATCTGAGCTCATGAAACCAAGGAATGCTTGGAAACGCTCTAAAACGTCTTTTCCCAGTCAGAAAACGCTAGTTCATGCAGTTTTATGAAAAAAGCTGACCCACATTAAAAATGTTTCACATGCATGAAAGAAATGTTATTTACAATCCAGAAAGAAACTTCTAGATGTGTCAGAAGTTTTATACATTTCATATTAAGTTAGAGCCTCAGTTCATAAAACGCTTAGTTAGAGCCTTCTAGGAACGCCAATCCTGATTTTAGGCAACTCAGCTCATCAAACCAAGGAATGCTTGGAAACGCTCTAAAACGTCTTTTCTCAGTGAGAAAACGCTAGTTCATGCAGTTTCATGAAAAAAGCTGACCCATATTAAAAATGTTACAGATGCATGAAAGAAATGTTATTTACAATCCAGAAAGAATTTTCTAGATGTGTCAGAAGTTTTATACATTTCATATTAAGTTAGAGCCTCAGTTCATAAAACGCTTAGGTAGAGCCTTCTAGGAACGCCAATAGTGATTTTAGGTATCCTAGCTCATGAAACCAAGGCATGCTTGGAAACGCTCTAAAACGTCTTTTCTCAGTGAGAAAACGCTAGTTCATGCAGTTTCATGAAAAAGGCTGACCCATATTAAAAATGTTTCAGATGCATGAAAGAAATGTTATTTACAATGCAGAAAGACAATTCTTAATGTGTTAGAAGTTCATTGCATATGAAATTTAGTTAGAGACTCAGTTCATGAAACGCTTAGTCTGGGCCTTCTAGGATCGCCAAAAATGTTTTCAGGCATGTCAGCTCATGAAACCAAGGAATGCTTGGAAACGCTCTAAAACGTCTTTTCTCAGTCAGAAAACGAAAGTTCATGAAGTTTCATGAATAAAGTTGACCCACATTAAAAATGTTTCAGATGCATGAACGGAATGCTATTTACAATGCAGAAAGACAATTCTTGATGTGTTAGAAGTTTATTGCATATAAAATTTAGTTACAGCCTCAGTTCATAAAACGCTTAGTTAGAGCCTTCTAGGAACGCCAATCCTGATTTTAGGCAACTCAGCTCATGAAACCAAGGCATGCTTGGAAACGCTCTAAAACGCCTTTTCTCAGTGAGAAAACGCTAGTTCATGCAGTTTCATGAAAAAAGCTGACCCACATTAAAAATCTTTCACATGCATGAAAGAAATGTTATTTACAATCCAGAAAGAAACTTCTAGATGTGTTAGAAGTTTATTGCATATGAAATTTAGTTACAGCCTCAGTTCATAAAACGCTTAGCTAGAGCCTTCTAGGAACGCCAATAGTGATTTTAGGCATGTCAGCTCATGAAACCAGGACATGCTTGGAAACGCTCTAAAACGTCTTTTCTCAGTCAGAAAACGCTAGTTCATGCAGTTTCATGAAAAAAGATGACCCACATTAAAAAAGTTTCACATGCATGAAAGAAATGTTATTTACAATGCAGAAAGACAATTCTTAATGTGTTAGAAGTTTATTGCATATGAAATTTAGTTAGAGACTCAGTTCATAAAACGCTTAGTCTGGGCCTTCTAGGAACGCCAATCCTGATTTTAGGCAACTCAGCTCATGAAACCAAGACATGCTTGGAAACGCTCTAAAACGTCTTTTCTCAGTAAGAAAACGAAAGTTCATGAAGTTTCATGAATAAAGTTGACCCACATTAAAAATGTTTCAGATGCATGAACGGAATGTTATTTACAATTCAGAAAGACAATTCTTGATGTGTTAGAAGCTTATTGCATATGAAATTTAGTTACAGCCTCAGTTCATAAAACGCTTAGTTAGAGCCTTCTAGGAACGCCAATCCTGATTTTAGGCAACTCAGCTCATGAAACCAAGACATGCTTGGAAACGCTCTAAAACGTCTTTTTTCAGTGAGAAAACGCTAGTTCATGCAGTTTCATGAAAAAGGCTGACCCATATTAAAAATGTTTCAGATGCATGAAAGAAATGTTATTTACAATGCAGAAAGACAATTCTTAATGTTTTAGAAGTTTACTGCATATGAAATTTAGTTAGAGACTCAGTTCATAAAACGCTTAGTCTGGGCCTTCTAGGATCGCCAAAAATGTTTTTAGGCATGTCAGCTCATGAAACCAAGGAATGCTTTGAAACGCTCTAAAACGTCTTTTCTCAGTCAGAAAACGCTAGTTCATGCAGTTTCATGAAAAAAGCTGACCCACATTAAAAATGTTTCACATGCATGAAAGAAATGTTATTTACAATCTAGAAAGAAACTTCTAGATGTGTCAGAAGTTTTATACATTTCATATTAAGTTAGAGCCTCAGTTCATAAAACGCTTAGTTAGAGCCTTCTAGGAACGCCAATCCTGATTTTAGGCAACTCAGCTCATGAAACCAAGACATGCTTGAAACGCTCTAAAACGTCTTTTCTCAGTGAGAAAACGCTAGTTCATGCAGTTTCATGAAAAAAGCTGACCCATATTAAAAATGTTTTACATGCATGAAAGAAATGTTATTTACAATGCAGAAAGACAATTCTTGATGTCAGAAGTTTCTATGCGACTGCATTTAGTTAGAGACTCAGTTCATAAAACGCTTAGTCTGGGCCTTCTAGGATCGCCAAAAATGTTTTTAGGCATGTCAGCTCATGAAACCAAGGAATGTTTGGAACGCTCTAAAACGTCTTTTCTCAGTAAGAAAACGAAAGTTCATGAAGTTTCATGAATAAAGTTGACCCACATTAAAATGTTTCAGATGCATGAACGGAATGTTATTTACAATGCAGAAAGACAATTCTTGATGTGTTAGAAGTTTATTGCATATGAAATTTAGTTACAGCCTCAGTTCATAAAACGCTTAGTTAGAGCCTTCTAGGAACGCCAATCCTGATTTTAGGTAACTCAGCTCATGAAACCAAGGCATGCTTGGAAACGCTCTAAAACGTCTTTTCTCAGTCAGAAAACGCTAGTTCATGCAGTTTCATGGAAAAAGCTGACCCATA
>VONZ01004267.1:0-11471 GCA_012976165.1 Labeo catla | reverse complement strand
AAACAACACCACCACCACCACCACACACACACACAAATTACAATTCAGACCAACATTGAGCGATTACAACATGTGATTTTACATCAGCACTCACAGCTATGCACTGCATCCTTGGCATCAGCTGGTATAACCATTGGCAGTGTAGTGGGGTGGGATACAGGAGAGGAAAGTGGCATTGATAAATCCAGTGGAGACAGGGAAGTGGATGATTTGGGGGAGACACAGGGAGAAGGCTTTGGTGCAGTTGGTGAGGATGGAGGTGATGGTGGGGGTTGCTCTTCTTTAGTGATGATGTCTACAGGAGAAGGTGAAGTTTCTTGATGTGGTCTTTTAAGTTGGGGTTCATCTAGAAGAAGTCTGTGGGGTACCCGGGGTGTTTCTTCTTTAAATAATTTTAAGTGGTCTGTATTAATTTTGGGGTATATGTGACCCTTCTCATCCCTCAGATCTGCACTCTTGTCTTTCAGGAATACGATTTCATATGGCCCCAACCAGCTGCGCTCAAGCTTTCCCCCCTTCCTCTGCTGGGTCCTTATGTTTTTCCGTAGGACCTTTTGGCCTACAGAGAACGGTGCCTGAGTTGCCACCCGGTGTCGTCGCTCCTGTTTTTTGCCCACATTCTCTTTAACAATGTGGTCCATTTTCTCCTTGAGAGAAATGGCCTTGGACACAGTGTTTTCTGCGATGACAGACTCCACTGTGCTGTTGATCTTTTGGGAAATATACAACAAATTATGTAACATTTGTAATTGAAACATGAATTATTGAAAGATGTACATTATATCTTACCTCAAATGTCTCAGGCACCTCACAAGGATATCGTGCCTCCATGCCAAACATTAAGAAAAATGGGGAGTACCTAGTTGTCAGCTGAGTCTTGGTTCTTAGACCAAACATTACTGCATCTAGGTACTCATCCCATTTTTCTGATTGTGAACCCACAAGTTTACACAAGGCTCTAGAGTCAGAACCAAAAGGAGTTGAAAGTTATTAGTAGAACCAATTGGAGAAACAACCAATATTATAAAGCCAACTGTTAATAAAGGTTCACCTCTGAATGGTACCATTTAGTTTTTCCACAAGCCCATTAGTCTGTGGATGATATGGGGCACAGAGGCTTCTTTCCACACTGAGGAAGCCACAGAGCTCTCTATTGATCTGTTTGGAAAACATGCATAAAGTTTGTAGGATTCTGATTTGCATAAAACACTTATGCTTCATTGCAAATTGTGTACACTATGTTTCCATGCATACAAAATTAGTTCATTCAGCAAGCTACAAACCTGGTTCACAAACTCACTGCCTTGATCAGTGAATATCCTCTTTGGTGCCCCAAACCTGTAAAAGAAGTTGATGATACAGCGGGAGACAACTGCGGCTGATTTATTTGGAATTGCATAGGCTTCTGCCCATTTGGTATAATAGTCAACCAGGACACAGATGTACTCATTTCCTTTTCTTGTCCTGGTGACTTTGCCCACAAGGTCCATACCCAGCAGTTCCAGAGGCTTAGTCACCTTAAAATTAAAAGAGCACAACAAATACATTTAAATCTATGACCATGTTATGTGACATTCTGTTTGAATGCCTGAGAACAAGCTTACATACACATATTGGGATGTACTTGGGCTCCTGTTTAATGGACAGCCTGCTAAATTGGCAGTCTGCACACTGCAAAACCTGATATTCAGAAATAAGTACATGAGAAATACAGTCTAAAACATAATCCATTTATATCTCACTGCAAAGCTGAAAGGAATTTTTATATTTACCCATTTATCGATGTCCACCCCCATTCCAGGCCAATAAAATCTGGATGAAATGGCTAACTTGGTCTTCTCTGTTCCGCAGTGTGCTCCATACGGGCTGGCATGGAATTCTACAAAGATTTGGTTGGCCTCTTTTCGGCCAACAACCACCTTTCTTCGCAACTTCACATTTTTTTTTTTGGAAACGTGGTAAAGTTTGTCATCTATTAAAACACCATTGTTGTTAGCAAAATCAAAACTAAACAAACAAGATAAAATAAAAACAACAAAAATATCTATCATTTAGAGTAGTTTCCTTACCATCAACTTGGAAGTTGGAAGAACGTCTGCGAATGACATATTTCTGCTCTTTCTTTATGCCAAATGGGTAAATGCCACGAGTTTTGTAGTTAAATATTTGTTCAAACAGCTTTGGATCCATTGTTCGGATAAAAATGCTAGCAAGAATAGAAATTCAAGTGACAATGCGGCATGGTCATTTCCCCAAATTTATAGCTCAATTGATTAACTTAATTAGGCTAATTAATTTCATCAGTTACTATAGCAGCTGTATATTTACCTTTGCATCTTGTATTGCATACCTGTCAAGTTTTGGATTTGAAAATAAGGGAAATTTTCCAGCGCCCGCCGCGAGCAGTCCCACCACCCCAACCAAGCTCCAGTATCCCTTACATTTTAAGACAGGTGACAAGAAAGCTAAAATCACCACTTGTCAACCACTTATAAACTACAATCGGCTTTATGCACAGCTGCACTACTTCCTGAACTTCAGCCAGCTCCTTTGTTTCCTGTCTGCCATTATTGGACAAACTGATTAATCCAGGTGATCAGTTTGTCCAATAATGGCAGACAGGAAACAAAGGAGCTGGCTGAAGTTCAGGAAGTAGTGCAGCTGTGCATAAAGCCAATGATAGGCCTACCTTTGTTGACATTGACATGCTGTGAACATTCATAGCCTAAATGAAAACACAAAAGGGTATATATGAAGAGCATTTATTTAAAGGCTTATTTGCATATTTTCTGTTCATTTAACATTGCTTGTCTTTACATTTACATTTCATTTTCATTCCACATTCTTTTCACATTCACACACTCATTCATTTCATATTGCTTTTGATCGCGGTATTTACATGAGGGTTTTGGTTTTTTGGCAAGAGTGCCTTCCTTCTCTGTCCTGGCGTCCATCATCTGTCTGTTTTTTCTTCTTTTTTCCCGCGTCGTCACTCATCAACTCATCATCTGGCCTCACACACTAACCTCGAGACAACTGCCACCTACAGTACCTGTAGTAGTACCTGTATATCGCGAGTTTTTTTTTTTTTAATAACGCAGGTTAAAATACGGGAGATTTACGGGAAAATACTAATACGGGAGGACGGCGGGAAAGAAGGGTAAATTACGGGACTTTCCCGGCCAAAACGGGATACTTGACAGGTATGTGTATTGAGACATTCCTAAAACAATAACTTTTTTTTTAATGATTCAAATTCAATACATGTCATGCAGTTAGAGGACTGATAGATTAAATATTATAATGCATAATGTATAGTCTATAATATTTATGTAATATTTTGCAATAAACTTTTATCTGTGTGCACCGACAGATTATACTACAATGTATATGCAAAATTCAACTGCATAAACTCAGTCATTTAACAGAAACAAAGGAACAATTGCAAGGATAATTAAAAACCACAGAACATCAATGGAAGGGTGTAATAATTTTATTACGCTGCAGTGTAGCAAGACATTTGAAAGTAGCGCCAATACTTTTGTCCCATTTCGCTTTCCGTACATCCAGTTGTGCTTTGGACGCGTTGCCAAAACCACAGTTTTATTTCCGCGCTATTAGGCAACGTTTGATTAACAGTTGGTCGGGTTAATTACGCAGACCTGCCAACCCGCTCAGCAGATACGCTTGGTCGAGGGGGAACAGGAATTCCAGAGGGGAACAGAATCGACTGCAACACCGGCCCCGCTTGATTCCATATAGATTCGGCCCATCGTAATGCTGTACCGGAAAGACAGGAAATTATATATCCTATTTTAGCACTGTCAGTATTATATACATTGGGATAGGTAGCGAAAGTGATGGAGCATTGTAACAGAAATCCTTTGCAATCCCCTGCCGCGCCAGAGAAGGGCGTCGATCGCACCATGGGACATACTACCGCGGCGGATGAAGAAGGATTGTTTACTTCCAGGTTTTGAGTCTGTGTTGTTGAAGGATTTGATGCCGTTGGTGGTGTGGTGGGAAGGTTCTTTCGGGATGCGTCCACAAGTTCCCGAAACGGGTCGGAAGAACTCATCCTGCGTACGGTTAGGTCCAAGCTTCTGTAAGGAAGCGGACTGGACAACCTGGTAAGTAAACGTAAATAAAGTTTATTAACAGGAAGAGTTCGACATCAAATAATAGGTAAAGAACTTAAGGTCAGAAATAACTGAAGAATAACTTTTGGAAGATCAAAAAGTCTTTTCCATTGCAGAAGGATGACGAACTGGAAGATAGCAGACGAGATGACCACAACCACACACACACCACTAACCAGACGAGGACGAACCGCGGTCAAGTGAGCCGCCACCTGCGAACGTCAGCCGCCATCTGGATTTGCTGCACGTCTATTAGCGGATTTACGGTACGGAGACACGAAGCGGCCAAAAAGCTGACGAACATCTATATTTCAGCGGTTAAAAATTAAATGTGCCCGAAAACAGGGAAAAATTATTGCCAAAACGTATTTATATTGTACATTATAGAAGATACACTTATATTACATTTGAATACATTATACTGTGAAGTTTTCTGAAAAAAAATAAAGTTTTTTTCAAATACATTCTAACACTTAACCCATTTAATCCCACCGGTCACAATTGTGACCACAATTTTTGCTTGCATATTTTTCTGTAGTATTAAAAAGCAACTCTTATTATAAAGCACATGTTCATATATAATGGAAATTTAAGATGTCTAAATGAGTTCAGGGCTGGTCTAACATGATTGGGTAGTTTGGCCATGTGACCATAAACATTAATTTCCTAGTACTGCCCTCTGAATGGAAGGATAATGTCAAAGCTCAGAAATGACAGGTAAGTTTTCTAAGTTCATTTTTAAATAGCCAATACATCTTTTGCATGCATCATCATGAAATGGTTATCTATACATACATATTAAAATTATATTATTACATAGTTTTTTTCTGTTGTCAAACTGCTGATAATTGAAGACGATCACAATTGTGACCGGTGGTATAACACAGGGAGTCTATGTCCCCCATATGTCATTCTGTGTTATTCTGATGAATTCTCTTTCAGACTGACCTTAAGTCAAGTTTTGGATTTACTTGATGCTGATGATCCAGAGCTTGCAATCTGCAATATAGCAGTGGTCCCAAAGACAGAGAAGGATGCAATAGAAAGTGACTGTGATAGTGATGCATCTGACATGGATTTTACTGGTGACTCAGCTCACCTACCATCAAGAATCTTGAATTCTACTGCAGAATTGTTTGGATCTGATCATTTTGAGGAGGATGAACCTGCCTGCGAGGACCAACCAAGCTTTACAATCCAAACAAGAAGTCTCACAAAAAAGCTTGAAGCTGCTTCAACCTCTTCATTGTCATCTTCAGATGCTACTTTTTTATAAAAAATTGACATTGATTGTTTAATATCCTTACAAATACCACACAAATTCATATATGTCATCTCTAGGAAAAATTTGGGATTAAATGGGTTAATGTTTGTTCCTTTTTTTCTACATGCATTATTAAAATTTCTTCAGAGTTACCATGAACATTTCAATAAATTCTTTTTCTGAACAATCATGTCTCTATCTGTGTTTTAGTGTAGAATTTGTACAGAAAATGAATGGCAGTGTCACACTGCATTATATAACATATATATTGTTGCTTCTTGTCATTTATGATGTGTCCTTTCATAATAATAATAACAATAAAAGGCAAAATGTTTTTTATCATTTATCAAAAAAAGTCTTCAGAGTTAACAGGAAATTTTCTATTCATACAAAGTCTGTGACATTGCACTGACTATTCTTTTACATTTATACATGCATTATTTAAATTCCTTCAAATCTCACAGCAAGATTTCGATGCACACTTCTTCACAATGCCCAACACTCTGTCTGTATCAAGTTTCATGACATTTCACTCAACATTTCTACTGAAAATGAATGACAAAGTCTGTGACATTGCACTGACCACTCTTTTACATTTATAAATTCATTTTTTAAATTCCTTCAAATCTCACAGCAACATTTCGATGCACACTTCTTCACAATGCCCAACACTCTGTCTGTATCAAGTTTCATGACATTTCACTCAACATTTCTACTGAAAATTAATGACAAAGTCTGTGAATGGCAAAGTCTGTGACATTGCACTGACCACTCTTTTACATTTATAAATTCATTTTTTAAATTTCTTCAGATCTCACAGCAACATTTCGATGCACACTTCTTCACAATGCCCAACACTCTGTCTGTATCAAGTTTCATGACATTTCACTCAACATTTCTACTGAAAATCAATGGCAATTTGGCACAATGCATCTTCCTGACTACTACGGAAAACAAGTTTTGTGATTGTAATATTTTGTCATGTCATTACATTGTTTAGAGCATAAGAAAAAAAATGTAAATAACATTTTTTTAAAAATTATACTAAATTCATAAGTGATGCTCCGTCCTCTATAGAGGACACCAGAACTTTAAACAGTCATATTTAAAAAAATAAATAAAAACACATTAATAGACATAAACTGGCAAAACAGTGGGGATTTTGTTTTAATCACAAATCCAATTGTAATTTTTACACCAAACTTTATATAAAGATGATTCTCAACTATGTTATGAAAGATATAACAGAATATACCATTATTCTTTATGCAAAATGTGTGTAAAATGGCCATGAATGGCTTTGCCCATTATAAACAATGTATCTATAAACTGTATGTAATTTGCACATTGATGTGTTTGTTGGGCAACATATAATGCAAAAATAAGTGTAATAATAGGAGCAATAATTGGTAAGATTTTCATAATAATATCAAATATTTCATAGCAATTCACTTGTTGTATCTCCCAAAATGGGTAATAAATATGCTTTAAGTACCGGTGTCCTCTACAGTGGACATGTAAGAAAGTAATGTCCTGTTTTATAACAAAAAGTCATATTTTGAATTGAAACCCCTATAACATTGTCTTGAGATGTTGTTTCATGACAAACTACTTGAAAATTAGTCAGATTTAAATAACCATTACAAAATATTATCATATTTCCATAAGGGTTTTACATTTGATCAATAAATTATTGTCAGACATTTTTAAAGGCCAAGGAGAGGGAGTGCTAATGGTGAAACTTTGAAACATTTGTTATCTCTGAAAAGCCCTGATTGTGCTCTGTGCAGGACATCTATATTTAACACTGTGACATGTAAGGTCTCACAGAAATTGCTAAAAACTAATGTCCTCTACACAGGACAAAAATCCATAGCTCGTAGTCAGGATAATATAGCATATATATTGTTATATTCTCTTAGATACCCTTCTAAGATGTGGATGCCGATAGTTTTGTGGGCAGCACTGTCTTGGGTTCAAATCCCTACTCGGGGCCTTTCCTGATCCCACCCCCATGTCACTTCTTGTCATTTCTAATAATAATAATAATAATAATAGTAACGAAAAAAGGCAAAATGTCTTTTATTAGTTATCCAGAAGGTAATGATGCACCCCAAAGGAGTCATGTTGTGGTCAAAGAAGACAATTTCTGTCTTCTACAAAAGGTGTAAGAATGACATAGTGTACTTGGACGCGACAGGGAGTGTAATAAAAAAAACACTGCAGAAAGTCCACCCTACTATGTTTATGAGCTGGTTGTTAGAAATCCATCCAGGGGTGCATCACCTTTACCTGTGGCAACCTACGTCACATGCGACCACACCACAGCATCTGTGACATACTTCTTGCAGGCTTTTCAGACTGATGTCATCAAGATGTATGGAAATGTGGCAATCAAAAGGCCACTCATGATAATATGTGATGGCTCACTTGTGCTTATGCACTCCATTTCCACTGCATTCTGCAGAACAGGTCTGGAGGATCTGCTGCAGAAATACTTCCTCTTAATTACTGGACAGCATCCAACAGAAACATTTGACCTCCCCATCCTTCATAGATGTTTAAGTCACATCATGAAGAATGCCAAGGCTCTTTGCAAAAAGCAGTATGTATTTATGGGGTATTATTACTTTTCATACAGTTTGAAATGAAATGTACAATAATAATAATAATAATTGTGTTTTTGTTTGCTTTTTTTGCAGAATTCCCAAACACTACACACTGGCAATGCACATCTTTGGCCTCCTTGCATGTTGTTCAACACTGAAAGAGATGGATGAGGTGCTTTCTAGTTCAACAGTACTATTTTGCAGTCCATGCAGTGGAGCAAATGTAGCAAAGCACTACAATAACCTGCAACTGCTTATGCAAAAAAGGGGTACCTTTGAACTAGATGACAAAAACATTGTTGCTGAAGACTACAAGGTATGAAATAATGTTACAATTTTTTTAGACATTCACAACTGTAAAATCAAAACCAACTAGACCTGCTTGCCATTGTTGAACCCACTGCAGAGTAGGGTTAAAGTTCAACTTCTGTTTATGAGTTTTGAGATTTAATCAGCACCTGTCCAGGATGTATCCTGCATCTCAAATAAGGCCACGCAGTCATAACTGAGCCAGATTACTGTTAAACAGAATAAATGATGAATAATGCATTATGCATATACATTTGAATATGTGGGAAATAATCATATTTGCTTTTCAACATGATGTCAGGAACATGCCGGTCATGGATCATTTCAGAATAACAATCAACAGTGCACCACTTGTGCACTGTTTTTTTACACCAAAATTAATTGGCAGTTTGGCCAAATACTTCCTCCCACATGCCATTCTGTGGTCTGGAATGATGTTAGGTAGGTTTAAGTCAAGTTAATAAGTTAAATTTATTTAAGAGAACAATTTATTAAGCAATGCATCTATACAATATTTGTGTCCATTACTTTTAAAATGTTCTAATCGTCTTTAGGGGATCTAGGACGTCATGGGACAAGCCCAGCATACCAGAATTTGAGTAAGGTCTATGACAAAGTCAAACAATCAAAGAAACAGGTAAAGTGTTGCAAGAAACATCTGATTTTTGTTCCCATTTAAACCATATTTTTGGTTGTCCCTTACAATGTCAACAGATGACATCAATTTTCAGAACTTCACTGAAGACAACCGAAAACAGGGCATCATGGAGAAGAGTCAGTGGGACCTAAAGCGAATTCGGCTCCAAAGACGGCAGTTTTCGAGACTGGATGACTTTGTTCGAGTATACCAAAAGATGCATGAGGCACTGCTCCTTGAATATGGAGACACGGAAAGATGCAGGAAGAAAGTATGGGATACTGTTGTTAATAAAGTCACTCAGTGGCAGCACCTACATAACAAATAAGATTGCTGCTTTTTGCCTGATCACATTTTAAAAGCAATAGACCTGAGTACAGATTTATTTTATTACTTGCAATTGTGTGTACAGTGTGTGTGTATGTTTTCAAGTCCTTTTCAGTGGAAGAGGAAGTATGGAGAACAAAACGGAAGGGTACAGGGCTGTACGTCTCACCTTTAGTGCTGGACCTGTCATTGAAAGTAATTCTTAGAAAAGCTTTGAAGTGACTGTGATTGTGACTATTCCTACTGTAGTGGCTAGAATGTTTTTCCTAAAGCACATGTAACAAATGGAAACTCTACCTTCTTTTTAACAGAAAACAACAGAGAACATTTCAGAGCAACAGCTACAAATAGCTGGTGACCAAGATATTATCATCATCCCAACACAGGTATATGTATATAAAACAAAAAAAATATGTCATAAAAGGTAGAAGCATACAATTGTCTCATTTCTTCTGATTTTATTCTGTATTTGAAAATAGAATGGTTTGCATTCAATATGTACATTAAATTAATTCAATATTCAATTTATTAATTTTTGGTTAGACCACATTTGACTTCACAGAGCAAGAGCATCAGCGGGAGGACACAGGGAAGGGAAGTACCACTCAAAAACCCAATGATGCTGCATCCCAGGTGATTTTTTATCAAAATTAAGTATTTTCACTGCAGTAACAGCAGGAATTGTTTCATATCTATTGTAATGTATCATTATCTTCCCCTCAGCTAACTGAACTGTGGGAAAAAAAGGACACAGTAGCGGTTGTTTCTGTGGTCCCCTCGCAATTTAGAAAGGACTTATTCGTCAGACACACTGACCTCCTATCACTCAGGCCTCCTAACTGGCTCACAGGCGAGGTATGTAGGGAAAATAGTGCAGCAGCATGATCATGAAAACATACTTAAAAATGCACAAATGCACTGTTAAACAGTGACAGTGACTTGTGACTTATTATCATCTAAACACATTAATACCCACTGTGTTTGGCATATGAGCACATCTTGTAAGTAAGTAATTATGTGTTTGTAAATATGCGTTTCAAGTGCATCCATTTGCAGACTGGGTAATCAAACTTTCATGCAAATATCACAAATATCCTGATTTGTCTTGAAACATAATAAACTCTTTTCAAATAGATATCACTACTTTGCTTGTGCACCTAACCCGGTACATGGGAAAGATAAACAGACTGTTACATGAGAACATTTTTTTCTTGCCACCCTTTAAGGAGGGGTTTGAGCACTAGGGGATTGGCCTTGCAGCTCAGCTTGAGCTCTCTGTCCCCGTTCAAATGTTTTAATGTGAAAGAATGTAATGTCATGATCTTTGATGTACTGTCTGATTGATGTTAGGTCATTGAGTGCTTCTTACATCACACTGTCAATCAACTGCATTTGGAGAAAACCATCTATATCATGAACCCCTTCACAGCTGGGGCGGTCCTTTTTGAGAACAGAACAATAGTCAGGAAGCAAAGTTTGCCAAAGGTAATTTTTTTGGGGAAAAAGTTACTTTTGTTTAGTGAAGGTACAAATGGTTCTGAGGTTGATAATTGTTTAGCCGTTTGTTGATGTGTAAACAAGTTTCATGGTATGTACATGATGAGGCAAAACAAAAAATAATGTCAATGATAAATATTTATTAACTGAAGTAATTTGTGTGTTGATATCATATAATGAAAGTAATTTTTCATGTGTTACAGGTTAACTTTGCCAACTGCAAAGCCATTGTGTCCTTTGTTAACATTAAAGAAGTACACTGGAAATTTCTGGTTAGTTTTTATTTAGCACTTTGTATATTGAGGTCCATTTCCCATGTTTCTTTTGTTGTGGTAAATATTTGTAGAATAATGTCATTTTTCTTCTGGTTACAGTACATCAATGCAGCAGAATGCAGAGTGTATTTGGTGGATCCTTTAAGCAACCCCGCAGAGCAGGCAGAATCAGAAGCTGCTGCCCAAAAGTTCTGGTAATTATGCAATTTACTTTATTGTAGCATTTTTGCACATATATAAATAAGAATTATATTCTGACATTTCATTGTCGTACAGTGAGTACTTTCAGATAAGGACTATCCGCCACCGTGAGAGAGAGTGGGCACATGTTAAGTTCAAAGGAGCTGTTATGAAACACCCAGTTCAGCAAGATGGATATAACTGTGGTGTGATAGTCATTATGGTACAGTAACA
>VONZ01004266.1:0-11497 GCA_012976165.1 Labeo catla | reverse complement strand
TAATAAAAATCCTAACAATTACAATAGGGTTTCAGCGCTACGCGCTCGAACCCCTAAATATAGCTGCAAGCAGCAATTATCGGGGTTCGAGCATTTTAGGGTCTTTAAGGTGGTATGCTTAGGGTCTAGGCCAACCTGGATTCATGGCTGACAGTAAAACACATCCAAAATGGACAATATGCTCACAGAAATACACACACAGAAACGAAAAGTTTAAACTAATATATTAATACTGAATAAATATGTTTACAAACACAGAGACATACATGCATACACATTTTCTTGTACAGATATTTGAAATAAATGATATGGGCCAACACTTTTACTTGCAAGTATTCTCTTTGTAACAGTTTGTGTCTTTTTCAGATTTCACTGTAATCATAATGTGTCATAATTGTAAAAAACTGATATGTCTGTATGAACAAAATTTTAAGCTTTGCCTAAATGTGATTTTAAATGTTATAACAGTGATTTTATAAGTGTTAATCCATCATCAAACCTATTAAAAACAGTTCTGTTCAGCTGAATAAGCCCATTAGTGGTCTTCTACTGACATCTAGTGCTTATTATTGCAATTTCATGCAATGTCTCATACAAACACTGAGATTTTAAACATCATAACTATTATAGTGTTATTTTTGCCCAGGCTCTCTTAAATTTTGCATATTTGTTTAGAATGAGATTATTTGTCATTTTTGTCACAGTTTTGAGACGTTGCAAGCTTTCTTTTAAAAATGTTAGGCTTTTGGGTACAGTAGATTTAAAGAACATATTTAAAGAACAGTTGGATTGACAGCAATGGTCTTAGACAAAAATTGTTGAGAATGAGGAGATCTATCATATGGTATGAAGATCTAGTGTTTGTGTGAAAAAATGAGCATTTGTTAGCAATTCGAGGCCAATTACAATAGAAATGTTGTGTTTTTGAAGCCTTTTTAACTGTTATAGCACCACCTATGATCCGATGCTATGGTTGCTATGGTTTTAGGATGTAGTCCAACCTAAAATATATGGCTAACACTACAGCACATCTATGATGGACAATACAATCACAAACACAGAATATGAAATAGTTAAACTATTATATTAAAGTTCATTAAGCATTATTACGCACACACACACACACACATTTTGTTGCACATAAGAGATTTCGGTCATAAATAGTAGGTGACAAAATGCTTACTGTAAGTCTTATGTTTTTAAGAGTTTATATATCATTTTCAGGTTTCCCTGTAATCATAATCTTGCATAATTGTCAAATGTAATACATCTGTATAAATGAAGTGGTAAAGTTTTACTAAATGTGATTTGAAATGATATAACATTGATTTAGTATCATCTTTGTATGAAATTAAAGCTTGAAACCATGAAAATGCACTGTTCTAGTCATTTCAGTGACCCATTAGTGGTCTTCTACTGCCATCTAGTGGTTATAGTTGCAATTTCACGTTTTAAAGAGAGATCCATTACTTTTAAGCTTTATAACTGTTACATGGCCTTTTTGCCTAATGTCTATGAAATGTATGTTTGTTTAAAATCGTATGATGATGATTTTACTTAGGTTTGTGAAATTTTGTTTTCTTTTAGGTTTTATAGACTTTTGGGTACAGTAGCTCATGATCATCTTATTATGTGGCCACATCCATGATGGAGAATACACTCACAAACAGAAATTAAATAGTTAACCTGTTACATTAATGTTCATTAAGCATTACTGCACACATTTTGTTGCACATAAGAGATTTGTGTATTAAATGGTAGGTGACAAAATGTTTAGTGCAAGTCTTTTTAAGATTTTATATATAATTTTAAGGTTTCACTGTAATCATAATCTTGTATTATTGTCAAATATGATATATGTGTTTAAATGAAGTGTTAAACTTTGACTAAATGTGATTTGAAATGTTATAACAGTGATTTAGTCTTTGCATGAATTGAAATAAATGGAAAATCTGTGAATAGCACTGTTCATTTCAATGAGCCATTAGTGGTCTTCTACTGCCATCTAGTGGTTATAGTTGTAATTTCAAGACATTTTAAAGAGCGATGCATAGTTTTTGAGCTTTATAACTGTTACATTGCCTTTTTTTGCCTGATGTCTTTAAAATGCAGGCTTGTTTAGAATCATATGATGATGATTTGACTTAGGTTTGTGAAATTTTCTTTTCTTTTAGGTTTTAGAGACTCGGTACAGTAGATCATGATCTTATTATTAAGTGGCTATCTAAATGGTAGGGATGTGACGAGACCAGTCGGATTTCGCGAGATCTCGTGACAGTATCCTCCCACAACATTTTGCCGTGTTTACATTAGAGCTGCACTATTAATCCTTAAAATATTGAGGTGTCGATTCAAACACCCAAGCGATCTTATTCCTAAATGACAACCCGTTATCTTTGTCTATTAGGACTGTTTCACATCGCCAGTGTCAGTGGAGCGTGAAAAGCAGGTTTTGTCGCTGCCATGTTAATGAATCAGAAGATCGGAGTAAATGTGAACGCAGAAAGAGCAACACAAACAGTCTTTTCAACCACATTATAATGATTATTTCTGTGTTACAGATATTTAAATAATAGAAGTACTGGGATAAAAGTTTATAGTTTGGGCATAAACACTTATTGTCTACAGTAGCGATAAAAACGAAAGTATTTTAACACGTGTATCTATTGTCCCGCTTATCCTCTTCCGCCAGGAGGTGGCGACAACTGCCCGTTTAAAAAAAAAGGTATGTCATTAAATCATTCATTCAGGAAATTTCAATAGTCAAACAAGTCTTAATGAAGTGAGACACTGTCTCCTTTATTGAATGTTTTTTTTTTTTTTATTTTGTTTAAATGAATATATGTTTTTAAAAGACTTAAGCAATGAACAGTTTGTCATTTGCCATTTACCATACACAGCTTGTGTTTTGAAGCCTTTTTAACTCTTATAGCGCCACCTATGGTCCGATCTTCGCGAAACTTTGCATGCTTGTTAAGAATCATCTGACACATGTTTTCACCAATTTTCGTAACGTTTTGAGTTTTTCTTTAGTTTTGATAGGCTTTTGTGTATATGTGGCCACGCCCCTGTTGTAAATGACCCTGTTATAGTTAACCGAAGGACAAAATTCAACATTTTGTTGATAATTATTGATCTAGAGAGTCCAGAGAATATTACTGCAGTAGTTTGATCGAGATTAAGCAAAAAACCTAGGACTAGTTCGCAAAAGTAGGGTTTTAAGATATTTGTGAATAATTAATGAACGGTTTGATTGACAGCAATGGTTCTTGAGGCAAAGGTGTTCATCATGAGGAGATCTATCAAATGATATGAAGATCTAGTGTTTGTGTGAATATTTGAGCATGTATTTAGCCATTTGAAGCCATTTACCATACACACCTTGTGTTTTTGAAGCCTTTTAACTGTTATAGCGCCACCTATGGTCCGATCTTCACGAAACTTTGCATGCTTGTTAAGAGTCATCTGACACATGTTTTCTCCAACTTTTGTAAAGTTTTGAGTGTTTGTTTAGGTTTGATAGGCTTTTGGGTGTATGTGACCACGCCCCTTTTCTAAATGACCCCGTTATAGCTACCCAAAGGACAAAATTCCACATTTTTTTGATAATTATTGATCTAGAGAGTCTGGAGAACTGCGCTGCAGTGGTTTGATCGAGATTGAGCAAAAAACCTAGGACTAGTTCGCAAAAGTAGGTTCTGCACATATTTGTGAATAATTAATGAACGGTTTGATTGACAGCAATGGTTCTTGAGGCAAAGTTGTTCATCATGAGGAGATCTATCAAATGATATGCATATTGTGTGGATGTGTGAAACACCACGTGATTACAGAGCCATAAAACTCGTTAGCGCCAACTAGTGACCGATTTCTTTCAAAATTCTTACAGACGTTTAGGGCCATGAGTCTAACATGCCCAGTGAGATTCATTCCGATTGACCTTCGTTAACCTTGTCTAATAGGTGCTCAAACTTCATTGGCCAATGGCAGCCATGTTTTTTGAGATACGCCAATGTCCTCATAGGCCCTTATGTCACATTGGACAGAGACACTGCATACCAATTTTCAAGTCGATCGGACTAACGATTGCATAGTTATAGTCATTTTTATGTTTTTTCAGGCTTATAGCGCCACCAAGTGGCAGAGCTGAGCAATTTTTTTTTATTTGACCAAAGATTGTGCTTATACACATGTGTCCCGAGTTTGGTGAAGATATCTCATTTGGTTCATGAGTTATAGCCATTTTAGTAAAAATGGCCCTCCACCTGACAAACTTTTTGGGGCCCTTTCGCAACGATGAGTCAAAATTTCAACTTTTTTTGATAATTATTCATATTCAGTGTCCAGAGAACATTTCTGCACTGGTTTGGTTCCGATCGGGTGAAAACCCTAGGACTAGTTCGCAAAAGTAGGTTTCGGACATTCGGCCATTTTGCGGAAAAACGGTACGTCCTAGAGCCCAAATTGCACCTGTGCACTTTTGTGCGTATTGACCCAAGGATTGCAACAATGTAAAGTTTTTGAGTCTACGACAAAAATTGTACGAGCTAGGGCCAAAAATGTAAAAAAATTTTGTTTTTTGCGCTGTAGCACCACCTTTAGGCCGATTTGGGCGAGACTTTGTCAGAACGTCCCCACGGGGAGCTCTACCTTTTGCCCAAGTTTCAGCTCTCTAGGCCTTACGGTTTGGTCTGCACGATCAGTTTTAGCGGAAAATAATAATAATAATAATAATAATAAAAAAAATCCTTACAATTACAATAGGGTTTCAGTGCTACGCACTCGAACCCCTAAAAATCCTTACAATTACAATAGGGTTTCAGTGCTACGCACTCGAACCCCTAATAATAAAAAAAATCCTAACAATTACAATAGGGTTTCAGCGCTACGCGCTCGAACCCCTAAAAATCCTAACAATTACAATAGGGTTTCAGCGCTACGCGCTCGAACCCCTAATAATAAAATATAGCTGCAAGCAGCAATTATCGGGGTTCGAGCGTTTAAGGCCTTTGAGGTGGTATGCAAATTTGTTCAGAATAAGGTGATATATCATACAGATAGAAGTGTAAGATCTAGTGTTTGTGTGAATAGATGAGCATTTTTTAACAATTTGAGGCCATTTACCATAGAAATCTTGTTTTTAAAGCCTTTTTAACTGTTATTGCACCACCTATAGTCTGATCTGCATGAAACTTTGCATGCTTGTTAAGAATCATCTGACATATGTTCTCACCAATTTTCGTAATGTTTTGAGTTTTTGTTTTGGTTTTATAAGCTTTTGGGTATATGTGGCCACGCCCCTATTGTAAATGGCCCCATTACAGCTAACCGAAGGACAAAATTCAACATTTTTTTGATAATTACTGATCTAGAGAGTCCAGAGAATATTACTGCAGTCGTTTGATCGAGATTGAGCAAAAAACCTAGGACTAGTTCGCAAAAGTAGGTTTTTGACATATTTGTGAATAATTAATGAACGGTTTGATTGACATCAATGGTTCTTGAGGCAAAGTTGTTCATCATGAGGAGATCTATCAAATGATATGTATATTGTGTGGATGTGTGAAACACCACGTGATTACAGAGCCATAAAACTCGTTAGCGCCAACTAGTGGCCGATTTGTTTCAAAATTCTTACAGACCTTTAGGGCAATGAGTCGAACATGCCCAGTGAGTTTCGTTCCGATCGACCTCGGTTAACCTTGTCTAATAGGTGCTCAAACTTCATTGGCCAATGGCGGCCATGTTTTTTGAGATACGCCAATGTCCTCATAGACCCTTATGGCACATTGGACAGAGACACTGCATACCAATTTCCAGGGTGATTGGACTGATGGTTGCGAAGTTATAGCCATTTTTATGTTTTTTCTGTATTATAGCGCCACCAAGTGGTCAAGCTCCGCAATTTTTTGAATTTGACCAAAGGCTGAGCTTTTACATATGTGTTCTGAGTTTGATGATGATATGTCATTCTGTTCCAAAGTTATAGCCTTTTTAGTGAAAGTGGCCCCGCCTCTTTTGAACGTTTTGGCGCCCCTTTGTGACCGGGAGTCAAAAGTTTAACTTTTTTTTGCTAATTATTGATCTAGGGAGTCTGGAGAACTGTGCTGCAGTGGTTTGATCGAGATCGAGTGAATAACCTAAGACTAGTTCGCAAAAGTAGGTTTTTCACATATTTGTGAATATGTAATAAACGACTTGATTGAAAGCAATGGTTCTTGAGGCAAAGTTGCTCAGCATGAGGAGATCTATCATATGGTATGAAGTTCTAGTGTTTCTGTGATTATATGAGCATGTTATAGCAATTTAAGGCAATTCACTTTTGAAATTTCGTGTTGTTGAAGCCTTTTTAACTGTCATAGCGCCACCTATGGTCCGATCTTCATGAAATTTTACATGCTTGTTAAGAGTCATCTGACACATGTTTTCTCCAACTTTTGTAAAGTTTTGAGTTTTGGTTTAGGTTTGATAGGCTTTTGGGTATATGTGGCCACGCCCCTTTTCTAAATGACCCCGTTATAGCTACCCAAAGGACAAAATTCCTAATTTTTTTGATAATTATTGATCTAGAGAGTCTGGAGAACTACGCTGCAGTGGTTTGATCGAGATTGAGCGAAAAACCTAGGACTAGTTCGCAAAAGTAGGTTTTTCACATATTTGTGAATAATTAGTGAACGGTTTGATTGACAGCAATGGTTCTTGAGGCAAAGTTGCTCAGCATGTGGAGATCTATGAAATGATATGCATATTTTGTGGATGTGTGAAACGCCACGCGAGTGAGGCATGTTACAGAGGCAAAAAACTCGTTAGCGCCAACTAGTGGCCGATTTGTTTCAAAATTCTTACAGACCTTTAGGGCCATGAGTCGAACATGCCCAGTGAGTTTTGTTCCGATCGGCCTCAGTTAACCTTGTCTAATAGGTGCTCAAAATTCATAGGTCGATGGCGGCCATGTTTTTTGAGATACGCCAATGTTCTCATAGACCCTTATGGCACATTGGACAGAGACACTGCATACCAATTTTCAGGTCGAGCAGACTAACGATTGCATAGTTATTGCATTTTTATGTTTTTTCAGGCTTATAGCGCCATCAAGTGACAGAGCTGTGCAATTTTTTTTATTTGACCAAAGATTAAGCTTATACACATGTGTACCGAGTTTGGGGAAGATATCTCATTTGGTTCCTGAGTTATAGCCATTTTAGTAAAAATGGTCCTCCACCTGACAAACTTTTTGGGGCCCCTTCGCAACGATGAGTCAAAATTTCAACTTTTTTTTTGATAATTATTGATATTCAGTGTCCAGAGAACATTTCTGCACCGGTTTGGTTCCGATCTGGCGAAAAACCTAGGACTAGTTCGCAAAAGTAGGTTTCGGACATTCGGCCATTTTGCGGAAAAACCGGGCTTCGTACGAAAAATCTGCGCCAGTGCACTTTTGTGCGTATTGACCCAAGGATCGCAACGATGTAAAGTTTTTGAGTCTATGACAAAAAATGTACGAGCTAGGGCCAAAAATGTAAAAAAAGTTAGTTTTTGGCGCTGTAGCGCCACCTTTAGGCCGATTGGGCCGGTTCTTTGCGCCTGAGTAGCGAGGAGGACTACTACCTTCTGACCAAGTTTCAGCTCTCTAGGCCTTACGGTTTGGGCTGCACGATCAGTTCTAGGGAAGAATAATAATAATAATAATAATAATAAATATAGCTGCAAGCAGCAATTATCGGGGTTCGAGCATTTTAAGGTCTTTAAGGTGGTATGCTTAGGGTCTAGGCCAACCTGGATTCATGGCTGACAGTAAAACACATCAAAAATGGAGAATATGCTCACAGAAATACACACACAGAAACGAAAAGTTTAAACTAATATATTAATACTCAATAAACATGTTTACACACACACAGACATACATGCATACACATTTTCTTGTACAGATATTTGAAATAAATGATATGGGCCAACACTTTTACTTGCAAGTATTCTCTTTGTAACAGTTTGTGTCTTTTTCAGATTTCACTGTAATCATAATGTGGCATAATTGTCAAATGTAATACATCTGTATAAATGAAGTGGTAAAGTTTTACTAAATGTGATTTGAAATGATATAACATTGATTTAGTATCATCTTTGTATGAAATGAAAGCTTGAAACCATGAAAATGCACTGTTCTAGTCATTTCAGTGACCCATTAGTGGTCTTCTACTGCCATCTAGTGGTTATAGTTGCAATTTCACGTTTCAAAGAGAGATCCATTACTTTTAAGCTTTATAACTGTTACATGGCCTTTTTTGCCTAATGTCTATGAAATGTATGTTTGTTTAAAATCGTATGATGATGATTTTACTTAGGTTTGTGAAATTTTGTTTTCTTTTAGGTTTTATAGACTTTTGGGTACAGTAGCTCATGATCATCTTATTAAGTAGCCACATCCATGATGGAGAATACACTCACAAACAGAAATTAAATAGTTAAACTGTTATATTAATGTTCATTAAGCATTACTGCACACACACACACACACACACACAAACACACACATTTTTTTGCACATAAGAGATTTGTGTATTAAATGGTAGGTGACAAAATGTTTAGTGCAAGTCTTTTTTTAAGATTTTATATATAATTTTCAGGTTTCACTGTAATCATAATCTTGTATTATTGTCAAATATGATATATGTGTTTAAATGAAGTGTTAAACTTTGACTAAATGTGATTTTAAATGTTATAACAGTGATTTAGTCTTTGCATGAAGTGAAATGAATGGAAAACAATCTGTGAATAGCACTGTTGTAGTCATTTCAATGAGCCATTAGTGGTCTTCTACTGCCATCTAGTGGTTATAGTTGTAATTTCATGACATTTTAAAGAGAGCATTGTTTTTAAGCTTTATAATTGTTACATTGCCTTTTTTTGCCTGATGTCTTTAAAATGCAGGTTTGTTTAGAATCATATGATGATGATTTGACTTAGGTTTGTAAAATTTTCTTTTCTTTTAGGTTTTATAGACTCGGGTACAGTAGATCATGATCTTATTATTAAGTGGCTATCTAAATGGTAGGGATGTGACGAGACCAGTCGGATTTCGCGAGATCTCGGGACAGTATCCTCCCACAACATTTTGCCATGTTTACATTAGAGCTGCACTATTAATCCTTAAAATATTGAGGTGTCGATTCAAACACCCACGCGATCTTATTCCTAAACGAGTTATCTATGTCTATTAGGACTGTTTCACATCGCCAGTGTCAGTGGAGCGTTAGAAGCAGGTTTTGTCGCTGCCCATGGTAATGGATCAGAAGGTCGGAGTAAATGTGAACGCAGAAAGAGCAAGACAAACAGTGTTTTCAACCACATTATAATCATTATTTCTGTGTTACAGATATTTAAATAGAAGAAGTACTGGGATAAAAGTTTATAGTTTGGGTATAAACACTTATTGTCTACAGTAGCTATCAAAACCAAAGTATTTTAACACGTGTATCTATTGTAACGCTTATCCTCTTCCGCCAGGAGGTGGCGACAACTGCCCGTTTAAAAAAAAAAAGTATGTCATTGAATCATTCATTCAGGAAATTTCAATGGTCAAACAAGTCTTAATGAAGTGAGACACTGTGTCCTTTATTGAATGCTTTTTTTTTTATTTTGTTTAAATGAATATATGTTTTTAAAAGACTTTACCACTAGTAAATTGTTATTTTGTTTAGTTTTCTAATCTTTTTTCTCCAGAATCGTGAGAGAATCGTAATCTCCCATTTATAAAAAACAACTAGGATTCTCAATTTATCCAGAATCATGAAGCTCTTGTTTAAATGTTGTTTATTACTGCATATTATTCATTAAAACTTAAGTTTAATTTCATAAAGTTCAAAATGCACCTTAATTTTTTGCATTTTTTGTTTTTTTTTAGTTGAATAAAAGACTATTTTCCCTATATATTTCATCATTGAGGATTTCTTAAGAAAAGTTTAAAAATCTCGGCTCGTCTCGTTCTCGTGAACCCAATCTCGTGCCTCGTCTCGTCTCATGGGATTAGTGTCTCGTCACACCCCTACTAAATGGCTAAATGGCTAAATCTAAATGCAAATGTTTAACATTTTTTTTTGATAAATGTTTATCTAGAGAGTCCAGGCAATTTTACTGCAGTGGTTTTATTGATTTTGAGTCAAACACCTAGAACTAGTTCCCAAAAGTAGGGTTTTTAAATAATATGAAATATTTAAAAAACAGTTGGTTTGACATTAATGGTCCAAGAGTCAAAGTTGTTCATCATTAGGAGATCTATCAAATGATATGAAGATCTAGTGGTTGTGTGAATATATGAGCATTTAGTCATTTGAAGCCATTTACCATACACAGCTTGTGTTTTTGAAGCCTTTTTAACTGTTATAGCGCCACCTATGGTGCGATCTTCACGAAACTTTGCATGCTTATTAAGAGTCATCTGTCACATGTTCTCACCACTTTTCGTAAAGTTTTGAGGTTTTGTTTAGGTTTTATAAGCTTTTGGGTATTTTTGGCCACGCCCCTTTTCTAAATGACCCCGTTATGGCTAACCAAATGACAAAATTTCACATTTTTTTGATAATTATTGATCTAGAGAGTCTGGAGAACTGCGCTGGAGTGGTTTGATCGAGATTGAGCGAAAAACCTAGGACTAGTTCGCAAAAGTAGGTTTTTAACATATTTGTGAATAATTAATGAAAGGTTTGATTGACAGCAATGGTTCTTGAGGCAAAGTTGCTCAGCATGAGGAGATCTATCAAATGATATGCATATTGTGTGGATGTGTGAAACACCATGTGTGTACAGAGGCAAAAAAACTTGTTAGCGACAACTAGTGGCCGATTTCTTTCAAAATTCTTACAGACCTTTAGGCCCATGAGTCAAACATGCCCAGTGAGTTTCGTTCCGATCAGCCTCCATTAACCTTGTCTAATAGGTGCTCAAACTTCATTGGTCAATTGCGGCCATGTTTTTCAAGATAAGCAAATGTCCTCGTAGATCCTTATGCCACATTGGACTAAGACACTGCATACCAATTTTCAGATCGATTGGACTGACGGTTGCGTAGTTATAGCCATTTTTAAGTATTTTTGCTCTTATAGCGCCAGCAAGTGGTCAAGCTCGGCAATTTTTTTGGAATATACCACAGATTTAGCTTGTACACATGTGTGCTGAGTTTGGTGATGATATGTCATTCTGTTCAAAAGTTATAGCCATTTTAGTAAAAGTGACCCTGCCTCTTTCGAACGTTTTGGCACCCCTTTACAGCCGTGAGTCAAAAGTTTAACTTTTTTTTGATAATTATTGATCTAGAGAGTCCAGAGAATATTACTGCAGTGGTTTGGTCAAGATTGAGCGAAAAACCTAGGACTAGTTCGCAAAAGTAGGTTTTTAACATATTGGTGAATATTTAATGAACGATTTGATTGACAGCAATGGTTCTTGAGGCAAAGTTGTTCATCAAGAGGAGATCTATCTAATGATATGAAGATCTAGT
>VONZ01004265.1:0-11506 GCA_012976165.1 Labeo catla | reverse complement strand
CAGGCTGTAAACATATTTTTTTCTGCTGTGAAGTTGGGCATTTTAACATGAGGAGTCTGGGATTGACTCCCTTTTGCAGCCAGTCTCTAGCGGCCAGTCGATGAACTGCAGTTTTAGTCACTTCCGTGTTGGCTTCAAGAGGGAGACCGGGAGGTTGCCACTTGGTGTAATTGCAGTAGGTTGAATATAATGAGACGCAGAACCCGAACATCACTGCGAGCATGACGTGTGATTCAGTATTTGTGTAGTAAACAAAACCGCGTCTCCGCCATTCATTCATTCATTCATACAGAGCCAAGCGGAACATGCAGGATTCATATTTAACTGTCTTTTTGCCTTTTAATATTCACAGACACTAGTCCATATCACGATTCGAATTAAGTGAGAGACCTACTTTTGCTTTATTAATCCAAAAAATTAGAATTCTGTGGCATCCCCCGCTATAGAGTAAATCCGTTTTCATGAATGGACTCCGCGATCCCGTCCGCGTTTTAGCGGAGGAGAAATTATAGACGCGTGACCACGTAACGTAATGTTAGAGAGAGAAATGACATGCCCTTTTGTAAATAAGATAAATAACATAAGGCTATTTCGTTTGTTTGATAAAAGAACAACCGGATAGACACCACAGTAAAGAGTTTGCGGTTTGATATTCGGATTTCTTTTGGCTATAAATACACAGCGCGCTGTCACAAACATGCAAATAATCTTGTCCGTAAACCCCTTGGTCAGTCCGCTGTAGTGATGAATGTGAAAAATAGGCGCTCTTCATGTTTAACGTGTTTTACCATTAAACACCCAGACTGCTCTGCTTTCACAGTATTTTTGTCAGTTGATCCTTTCTGAGCCCTTATGTACTATTCTGATTTGTGACAAATTTCACAGAGCAATTTTGGACAGTTAACCCTTCCCTGAATCAGTAACATCACAATTTTGATTTGTGAAAACTTTCACAGTTCAGTACTGGTGACTCAGGGAAGCGTCAGCTGACCAGTACTGACCTGTGAAAATTTTCACAAATCAAAATTGTGATGTAATTGAATCAGTGAAAAAATATACTGTGAAACATTTCCTCGTACGTGAAACATTCATTAGAGACGTATATGATTTAACTAAGGGCTTGGAAAAACGTTATTCGCTGGAACAGCACCGTGTGACATTATGATAGAAGAAAAATAGCGCAGAGCATAAAGAAACACTGATACACAGTAAATAGCGATTGTGAAAGTTTTCACAAATCGAGTTTGACTTAAAAACAATGTTTTTTGTATTCGAGCAGTCTGTTTATTGCTAAAACCCGTTAAACATGAATAGCGCCTATTTTTCACATTCCTCACTATAGCGGACTGACCAAGGGGTTTACGGACAAGAGCTTTGCTGTGAACAAATTCACAGATCAAGCTGGTTCACATGACACTGGGTTCAGTCTGCTAAGTTTCCAACTTTCGGAGCTATAAGCATTATAAAATTAAGAGTCGCATTGAAAAAAAAAACTGATTTCGGCCAAAAGGCACAGCATCACCCGAATTCACAAAACATGGAGAACCACATTCAGGATTATTTGCATGTTTGTGACAGCGCGCTGTGTATTTATAGACTAAAGAAATCCGAATATCAAACCGCAAACTATCTTTACTGATTGAAATAAGTTTAAGAGAAATGTGTTAAACGACATGATGTGGAGCTTCAATCTCTACATGATACATTTGTGCAGATATTCTTCATCGTGTTTCCAGCATGTTTACCAAAACACCATAAACTAAACACACTTCACATCAGTCAATATTCATGCATCTTAAGACTGAACACAGTCTTTTACTCACAGAAGTTTCTCATACGACTCTGTGACAGAAATGAAAGTGAAACTCACTGATGTTTCTGCAGCTCATTAATGACACTGATGATTAAAATAAACTCATGTTTAGTGCGTCTGATATTTAGACGTCATTACATATCGAGTGTTTGAAAGGAAATGTAATACCTGTAGGTTTCGTCATGTTCATATGTTCATTTCCTTGTTGTCGTCATGCAGGAAGTGATCTGTGTGTGTGTTTGTGTTTGTGTTTGTGTTTGTATTGTAGTGGGGTTGGGGGGGTTGGAGTCAGTGACTACAGGAAGATAAAAAGTTGTTTCTGTCGGTCTGGTTAACAAGAGCAAATAAAAGTTCAGGCTACAGTTCCTTTGGAAAAGTGTAATAAAGGAGAAAACTGATTCATTCAAATCTGTCTTTGAATTACTGTAAGAGAATCTGCAGTGACTTTCTCTGATACAATATTCCTTATCAATATTTGTTTGACACTCACTTTATCAGTGAAGTGTGTTTGTGACAGTCAGGCTTCACCTCATCATTCTAAAGAAATACTTTGCATTAAACCTGAAACAGCATAAAGCACAATTATCCAACTATTTTTTGTATATTACATCTCTGTTTTCAATAAAAGTAAAATCCAAATGTCATAGTTCTAATAGCGTGCTTTAATTCACACATGATTAAAATGTTCTGGCTGAGCACAATCATCGTTTCCAGTTTTAGTAAACAGTTGAGTGGACCAATCGTTTTGCTAGATAAGACCCTTTTTTCTCGGCTGGGATCATTTAGAGCCATTTAAAGCCGCATTTACACTACAGTTTAGAAGTTCAAACTTGGGGGCACCATTGAAGTCCATTATATGGAGAGAAATCCTGAAATGTTTTCCTCAAGAAACATAATTTCTTACCGACACAAGAAAGAAAGACACAAACATCTTGGATGACATGGGGAGTACATTATTTGTGAATTGTTGTTCTGGAAGTGAACTTCTCCTTTAAAGGTGAGAATCCAGATATTTCATGATATAGTTAATGTCATTTGACTGTCCCACATCAGTCAAAACACGCTGTTCGACTTAGGGGCGTCGTTAGGGCTAATCATTTGGGGCTCGAGCCCCGAAAGATTTTTCTCTAGCCCCGAATGTTTTTACGGGTTGATATCGCCTTATGATTTCCAAGGAATTCAAAGAATTTGTCAAAGTTTGAATGAATTAATCAAATACCGCCATTACACTTATCAAATTGTGATATGGAAATATTCAGCCGCAAAATACCATTTAAATATGAATCCTGCATGTTCTACGTGTCTCTTTATGGATGATTGGTGCAGTTTCACATAACCTCGCAGTGATTTCAGCATCTGCCATAAAAATGCATGAACAGCATCTCCAGAAGTGCTCTGGGAGTACTTCATGAGCATTTCACAGTTTTATTTTTGTAAAAACAGGGTCATTTACTCACAGAAATTTAAAGGTATTCATGGCAACTCGTCAACATAAAAGTTCGGTTTAGCTTGTAGACATTGTGCCAGAAATATATTACTTTATACCAGGGGTCACCAAACTTGTTCCTGGAGGGCCGGTGTCCTGCAGAGTTTACCTGCTTTATACTTTATTTACTTTTTATATATATATATATTACTTTTATCATTCAGTAGAATGTTCATACCATAGTACTACACTACTACTGCTACTGTTGAAAAGTTAATAAAACTTTGCTACACTTATGCCTTTATTTGACAAACAGAAAACTTTAAATACACAACACAGAATTTCATAAGGCTGTTGTAGAAATTAAAAAAAGTTGTTTTATGCATTCAAATAAACAGACATGCCAAAACAAATTTGGTAACAAAGGGCCCTAAACCATCAAAAAGGAGTGCAGAAAAATTAAAACAGAAAAAATAAAACAAAATGGGGCCCTATTTTTGCATGCAAATATATATTTGTTACAGTTGTAAATACATTTTCAAATGTATTTGTGTAATGTATTTTTGTAAAGTTATAATTTTGTTATAATACTTTTATTTGCTATTTGCAGTGATTTACTATTTACTATTTTTTATAGTGTAACAACGCTGTTTTGTGCCACTGCTTTGGCAAAGTATCAGTCAAATTAATTAAAATCGAAAGCACATAATGTCTTTGCTCACACGATGAGTTCATGATCCGATGTTTTCAGAGAATCAGAAGAGGGGTGAGTCAGGTCATCGACCTTTTTTCTTTGCTCAATTTGCACACTAAACATGGGTTAACTTGGAGCTTTTATTTGTGAACTCTTAAAGTAATAAACGGATTCCAGATTAATGGATTCCAGATTAATGAATTCACCTTTAAAATGTATGATCCAGGTTCACCCACCTGTGTCTGACAAAATTTTACATAAGTATGATGTGAGCTCCCATCCACCACCACTAGCCCCTGATGTTTTGGCATCAGCCCCGGATGTTTTCAAATCCTAAAAATGCCACTGGTCCTACTTCTGAAACATCCTTTTAATAATATCATTGCAAAATCTGCAACATGTTTTTCGAAATCTGTTTTAAGATGCATTCTGATCTATAAAGTGCAGTTGTTTAGTTTCTAGAGCTGATTACTGCTTGATTTTGTCGGTCAGTGTCAGATCTCCATGCCGTGGTGTTCTTCCAAACACATTTTTTCGTATGTGAAGGATGCTGTTTTAAGTAGATCTTCGGTTTAGATTTATATTTAGATTTGTATTGATATAAATTATGCTATAATTTATTTTTAGTGTATACATATATGTATTTAGTTTTGTTCTGTTTTGAATGCCACTAAAAGTAAATGATTTGGAGTGAGGGGAAGTAATATACACGTTTATAGTGTGTTTAATGATTGTTAAATTTCTTAACGTTCATTTTATTTATCAGTGTTCACATTATTTCTGAAGGTAATTTTAGAGACAGGACTTAAAGGAGAAGTCCACTTCCAAAACAAAGATTCACATATAATGTACTCACCCCCTTGTCATCCAAGATGTTCATGTCTTTCTTTCTTCAGTCGTAAAGAAATTATGTTTTTTAGGAAAACATTTCAGCATTTTTCTCCATATAATGGACTGATATGGTGCCCCGATTTTGAACTTCAAAGTAGAAATAAGCTTCAACAGACAAATGTAGTTGTCCACCCAGCCGAGAAAAGGGTCTAATCTAGTGAAACGACTCCGCTATTTTCTAAAAAGAAAAAAACTTTTAATCTCAAATGCTCTGTGTATTCTGACTCAAGACAGTTAGGGTTTGTTGAAAACTACAATTAAAAGTATATAAATTGTATTTTTTTTTTGAAAATAACTGATCGTTTTGCTATATAAGAACTTTCTTCCTCGACTGGGATCGTTTACAACCACATTTGGGATCGTTTGAAGCCGCATTTAAAGTTCAAGCTTGATTCACCGTATCAGTCCATTATATGGGGAAAAATACTGAAAAGTTTTCCTCAAAAAAAAAAATTTTCCTTCTATGCCAAAAGTCATTAGGATATTAAGTAAAGATCATGTTCCATGAAGATACTTTGTAAATTCCCACTGTAAATATATCAAAACTTAATTTTTGATTAGTAATATGCATTGCAATGAACTTCATCTGGACAACTTTAAAGGTGATTTTCTCAATATTTTGATATTTTTGCAGCCTCAGATTCCAGATTTTCAAATAGTTGTATTTTGGCCAAATATTGTCCTTTCCTAACAAACCATACATCAGTGTAAATCTTATTTATTCAGCTTTCATATGATGTATAAATCTCAATTTCGAGAAATTTACACGTATAATTGGTTTTGTGGTCCAGGGTCAGGTATTGATTATTGTTTGGGAAGTCTATGATCCATTACCCACAGTCGATGGCAGTAACGCTCTATTAAAGAATGATGAAGAAGAAGAGTCTGAGTCCTCTTTTTCTTCTCTTTCTTCCCTATTAGTTGATTTTTGTTGTCGTGTCCCAGCACTGGGGTTGCAGGAGTCTCAGGAGTCTCAGGAGTCTCAGGGCTGGGATGCGGCCGGAAGTGCATCCGCCGTAAAAACACGTGCCAAATGGGCTGTGCGGATCAGTCCGCTGTGGTGACCCCTGATAAAGGCAACAAGCCTAAGGAGAAAGAGAGAGCTGATTTTTGCTGTCCTGTGTAAATATCGGAGCTGCTTTCCAGCGGTGGAGAGAAACTCAAGGAGGTCAAGGGCTCGAATTGTTTGTTTTTGACTGGTGAGTAACGTTGATTTTTGCATTGTTTCACACAACGTGTCTGTGTTGGCTTTTGTTTGAATTTGATTGTGTGTCATCAATCGCAGTTTGCAAATGTTGTTCGGCGTAATGTCAGCTTCTATTATGAATATGAATAGTGCTGTAGTAATTTTATACATAGCATGTGTGTTCAGTGCAGAAAGGAGGATTTTACTACAGCAATTCCCTTCATTCAACCGGCAAAAACAATCATTGTGTCTAATGCTCCTCCGTTTATAAAAGCTGAGTTGAATACGGAGTTGTTCAGGACAAATAGTTTGACAAATGAGGAAAGTTCTGTTATAGGCTGTAAATCTCAGTTAGACACTGCCTTGTTTTTACTGCTACGAGTTTATTTATACCCTTATTTTTCTTTTGAGAATTATTTTTGGCAGATCAAATTTGATATAGTAACTTTTATTACTTTTGATATCCACTAAATAATCACTTGTCTTGTTTAGGGACCGTCAGCAAATTCCAGCCACAGTGCAAACAAACAAACAAAAAACATAAAATATAACTGTCCATCGTTCATTCACATCTTTGTAAATGCTAGTGGCCAGAGTATTTTTATTTATTTATTTATGTATTTCACATTTTGCAACGTAAAGAAACTTGGTGAATTACAACATTTTTTTTTTTATCTGTACTCGTATATACACAGAGGTGATTGAGCTAAAGTAATGGACTACTTGCACTGATCGTTGTGACGCACTTCCGTTTCGAAATGTTACGGCTCAGTTATTTCCGGTTATGTAAATTTTCAGTGCGCTGTAATCTAAAACTAGTTGACTTAAATGCCTAATAAAATGATAGTTCGCCGGATGATTTCAGATTCACAAATCGAGACAGGAGAAGACCTATTCTGATGATTACTGAGGACAGAATTTTCCAAACTCAATGGAACATTAAGTTTTAATATAAACCGAAAAACCGATCTGAGAAACATAAACCGCTCTGAGAAAGCGGTGGCTGGTAATCACACGTGATTGTTCATCACAGGGTGTCAGTGCTCTATAGCGGCCTAATCGTGATGATCTGATCAATAAGATCATAATGAATCTTTATTTATCTGTATTAAATATGTTAGTCACTATTCTGTGTCATTTCACTGTTTGTAGTCTAATGTCAAAATATGAATATTCAAAGTAGTCGCACTGTCAGCGTGTTACTGTTAAAAATTATTTAAATGTTTAACATCAATGTCAATAACATCATAAGACAGTTACTGCACATTCATTCAGCCATTTAATCAATGGAACAAGCAGTAGGGGCTCGGAATAAGAGCAGCAACATACACAAACAAATTAACCATAGTTTTACTACAAATAACAATAAAAATGGCAGTTGAAGTTAAACCATATAACCACAAATTACTACACTGATTTTAATACACTGACCTAGTTTACCAGCAGTAGGTTATTAGTAGTAAAAGTGTTGTTATACAAATGGTAAAAATGGAAAAAAACATGGCACTTTTACTGTAGTACTATAGTAAAACCATGGTTAATTTTCGTAAGGGTGTTTATCCGTCAAACTCATTTAAAACTGTACATTCAACAGGTATGAAATGTGATCAGTAAAAGAAAAAAACTGTTTATGAGAATGCAGCAGGTTAGTGGGGAAATATATTTATTTATTTATTATTCAGAATGCACATATGGGAGGGAAATATATTTATAGTAACATTTCAGCAGGATGAATATGATTTATGTTAATGCAGAGAATATGATTCATTGTTTTTTGTTTGTTTGTTTGTTTTTAAGAAATCCCAGCACTAAAATGCAGTAATAATCTGCATTATCATGAGAAACTGTCTGTATGTAGGTGCACTGAACACTAACCAGAAACTCCAGAGCCGTAACAATAAACCGCAGAAGTAGTTGTGCAAGTAGTCCATTGAGAACGGTCCCTTAAGCATGATGTTGCTGTTATTTGCTTAAGTCGTGATGTGAGGCAGTGGTTCAGTGTAATAATGTAATGATTATTCTGGCAAATCTGCTTTTCCACACAGAACTTAATGTTCAGTGAAGCTCCTCCCACAACAATCACACATTCAGCAAGAAATGCTGGAATATTCCCATCAGATCATCAGGAAGAGCTGAAATCTTTATTAAAGAGGACAGAGAGAAGATGAGAGATCCAGAACCCTGCAGAATCAAACACACTGAAGATACTGAACAACAAACAGGTTGGTGTTTATTCTTCATTAATCATGCTAATGGTTCAAGCAGGTTTATATTGTGCTTGTTAGTGTTGGGTTCAAGTCCACCTAAGTCAAGTCTGAGACGAGTCCGAGTTCCAAAGGGTCGAGTCCGAGTCCAAGGAAACACTACTGTTTGTCAGTATCAACTTATCTTAACAGAAAGTTGGATTTTTTTTAATGCATTTATAGTTACATTAATTACAATAAATTACATTATATAAAGAAAAATTGATGATGTACCATTGAATTATTAGAAATCATGCACACCCAAGGTGGTTTTGGACCCATTAAAACTGTTGCTGCAAAGATGTTAGAAAAAGTTTTTTTTTTTCTTTGAAGCTAGAAACTGCTACCATGTTTAAATAATAATAATAATAATAATAATTACATAAATAATAATCAACTCATGTAAGTAATAGGGTTGTGACGATGAGGAAATTTTCCCACCGGTTAATCGACATGTGACAACACCGGTAATACCGGTATCACCGTGGGGGTGGGGGTTTCCTCTTTTCCTCTTTTTTTCTGCTTTTAAATAGCTTATAAATGCGTGGGTATTATACTTTCACTTTCAGTTTTGCGGGAATTGGCAATTCGGCGTCAATTGTTTGAATGGACGACAACGAAACTACAAAAAAATCACTTATATTAAACACAGAACTTTTATTAACATAACGAAAAAAAAAAAAAAACACAACAATGCTACAGGCTAAAAAAACTGTGGAAGTTGGAACCAAACAAATAACAACCACGTTTATTACGTAGCCTATGTTAGAACGTTTTTTAAAACGAATAAGAAAATAAAATAGAAAGATAAATAAATAAATACCTTTGTCAGGCAAAGCTTACAGATTGCCTCCGTAACGTTTTCAGGTTCCCTTTTTGCATTTGGTTTGAACCCAAAATATTGCCAAACAGGCACTTTTGCAATCCGTGTATCATTCGTCCATTCGTTTTTTGATTTAATATTGAAAGAAGAAACATGAGAAAACGGCTCCTTTTTCGTTTTTTCATTTTTTCCAGAACAACGAAAAACAAGAATTCAGCTTGATTTTTCGTTTTTCGTTCAGGAGTGGAAAAAATGAAAAAACAGCTTGAATATTCGATTTCTACACGAAACGCCCCATTTCTACTGATTGGTCAGCCGAAGATCAAACCATGCCCCCGTCAGTTCTTCCGAAGTTTCCCGAAGAATAATAGTCCTCCGCTGCTGCAGTTGAACGCATAATTAAGGCGTTTATTGAAACTACATTTTTTTTCATCAAACAACCACACTAATGATGGCTCGACACAACCCGTACCGGGGCAGAGCCTAGACAGGGCTTTCTTCTGAGTAGACATAAATTTACTTACGCTTAGTCATGATTCTCTGCCATTAAAAGTGCAAACATGACATTTATTTATTTATTTAGTTATGTAGTTCTTTATTTAGTTATTTCCATAAATAAACAAATAAATAAATAAACAAATAGATCGATAAATAAATCAGATAATAACAAGGTGAGTAGGCCTAACCTATAGTTCATACAGTTCCAATAAGTTGCAATGGGTTAAATAAACTCCAAGCAGATAAACGCGCCCTGTTAAGTGCAGACCAGTAGTGAGGTTTAAATACACAGCAGTCATATCTTTGTTTTTGCTGAGTTTATTTAATTAATATTGGGTATCAATTCATTTTCTCTGCCAACTAAATTCAGAGATTCAAGTCGTTGTGCGTCCTCTCCGAGCTGTCGTACACATAAACATTAATATGTACTTCTCCTCACTTTATATATATATATATATATATATATATAAACATATTTTAACATACATTGAACTTGCATCTCTTATTCAGTCCAAAGTTTCTATAGCCTGTTTGCGATTTACCTGCTAAAATATTTTTGTAAAGAAGGCTTCTTCAGTCGGGTCCCAATAATATGCAAGTAAAATAACAGTAAGCAGCTATACAAGTGATTATACCTTTAGCCCACAGGCTATCGTACAACAGACACATTTAAGTAAGCTTAATAACTTTTAATATGTTTGGCTGACGGTGTTTTACATTGATCATTAACAGTGCACTGATTGTCTAAAAGCGCGAGGCGCCATCACTTGAATTTCTTTCCTCAGCAGCATTTACAGTCATACAGATAAGACATCATTCGAAATGGAAAAAAAAAAGTATTTTTATTTGCGTAAAATCAAAATGAGTGCAAAATTCATCCCTTTGAAAAATACAGAAAATATCAGAATGCTCTGCTTTCGTCTCCTTGAACATCTTTCTGTGATCCATAACACAACTGACGCGTCTACTTTGAACAGTCACCAGATTATTTGACGTTAAATCCATTATATAAATTACTTTGGAATAAATCACAACATGTTTCATGATAAAAACGTGACTTACAGTCCAGAAAATACGGAAGGCTATAGCAAATTATTTTGCGCACCCCCTTGTACTTTGAGAAGAGCACTCAGAAGAAAGCCCTGTCTAGGCTCTGCCCCGGTACGGGTTGTGTCGAGCTATTCGTTAGTGTGGTTGATCGATGATTAAAAGATTAAATGTAGTTGCAATAAACGCGTTAATTATCCGTTCAACTGCAGTAGCGGAGGACTATTATTCTGCGCGAAACTGCGGAAGAACTGACGGGGGCATGATTTGATCTTCGGCTGACCAATCAGCAGAAAGGGGCGTTTCGTTCCGTCCACGTGTAGAAATCGCATATTCAAGCTGTTTATTCATTTTTCCACCCCTGAACGAAACACGAAAAATCAAGCTGAATTCTTGTTTTTCGTTTTTCTGGAAAAAATGAAAAACGAAAAAGAAGCCGTTTTCTTATGTTTCTTCTTTCAATATTAAATCAAAAAACTAATGGACGAATGATACACGGATTTTTTGCATTGCGTTTTGACACTAAATCGTCCGCCATTCTCTTTCTGTAAATTCGACTCCTCACCTTCTCCTCACGTGATAAATGAAATATGACGCATTGTAGCTATGTTCAGTTTTTAATTATAGTGCATGCTCTCGTCTTAAGTAACTTATTTAGAATTATATTTTGCATTTAATTCAAATAAATATTTAATAAAAAAACGAATACTTAAAAAAAAAAAATGTGGGGACGGTGTCACGGTGGAAAAGTTATGTCACCGGTGTTGCCTCTTAAAACCGGTAACACCGTCAACACCGTCTATCGTGGCAAGCCTAGTAAGTAAAACACTCTCAAGCTTACTAAAGGCAAGTAAACACTCCAAGTAGGCCTATTACTTACAAACA
>VONZ01004264.1:0-11507 GCA_012976165.1 Labeo catla | reverse complement strand
GGTTTCTATGAGCTAGATGTCTAAACTGTATTGGCGATCCTAGACGGCTCCTTAACTAACGGTTTTATGAACTGAGGGTCTAACTAAATATGATAAGTATTAAAACGTCTAACACATCAAGAAGTGTCTTTCTGGATCGTAAATAACATTTCTTTCATGCATGTGAAATATTTTTAATGTGGGTCAGCTTTTTTCATGAAACTGCATGAACTAGCCTTTTCTGACCGAGAAAAGACGTTTTAGAGCGTTTCCAAGCATGGCTTGGATTCATGAGCTGAGACGCCTAAAAACATTTTTGGCGTTCCTAGACGGCTCTAACTAACGGTTTTATGAACTGAGGGTCTAACTAAATATGATATGCATAAAACGTCTAACACATCAAGAAGTGTCTTTCTGCATTATAAATAACATTTCTTTCATGCATGTGAAACATTTTTTATGTGGGTCAGCATTATTCATGAAACTTGCATGAACCATCGTTTTCTGACTGAGAAAAGACGTTTTAGAGCTTTTCCAAGCATGCCTTGGTTTCATGAGCTAGGATGCCTAAAATCAGTACTGGCGTTCCTAGAAGGCCCTAAGTAAGCGTTTTATGAACTGAGGCTCTACCTAAAAATGATATGCATAAAACTTCTAACACATCAAGAAGTGTCTTTCTGGATCGTAAATAACATTTCTTTCATGCATGTGAAATATTTTTAATGTGGGTCAGCTTTTTTCATGAAACTGCATGAACTAGCCTTTTCTGACTGAGAAAAGACGTTTTAGAGCGTTTCCAAGCATGCTTTGGATTCATGAGCTGAGATGCCTAAAAACATTTTTGGCAATCCTAGAAGGCCCTAACTAACGGTTTTATGAACTGAGGGTGTAACTAAATATGATATGCATAAAACGTCTAACACTTCAAGAAATGTCTTTCTGGATCGTAAATAACATTTCTTTCATGCATGTGAAATATTTTTAATTTGGGTCAGCTTTTTTCATGAAACTGCATGAACTATCCTTTTCTGACTGAGAAAAGACGTTTTAGAGCGTTTCCAAGCATGCCTGGGATTCATGAGCTGAGATGCTTAAAAACATTTTTGGCGTTGCTAGAAGGCCCTAACTAACCGTTTCATGAACTGAGGCTCTAACTAAATTTCATATGCAAGAAACTTCTAACAGATCGAGAAGTTTCTTTCTTCATTGTAAATAACATTCCTTTCATACATGTGAAATATTTTTAATATAGGTCAGTTTTTTTCATGAAACTGCATGAACTAGCGTTTTCTGACTGAGAAAAGACGTTTTAGAGCGTTTCCAAGCATGCCTTGGTTTCATGAGCTAGGATGCCTAAAATCAGTATTGGCGATCCTAGAAGGCTCTAACTAACGGTTTTATGAACTGAGGGTCTAACTAAATATGATATGCATAAAACGTCTAACACATCAAGATGTGTCTTTCTGCATTATAAATAACATTTCTTTCATGCATGTGAAACATTTTTTATTTGGGTCAGCTTTTTTCATTAAAATGCAGGAACTTTCGTTTTCTGACTGAGAAAAGACGTTTTAGAGCGTTTCCAAGCATGCCTTGGTTTCATGAGCTAGGATGCCTAAAATCAGTATTGGCGATCCTAGAAAGCTCTAACTAAGCGTTTTATGAACTGAGGCTCTAACTAAATATCAAATGTATAAAACTTCTAACACATCATGAAGTGTCTTTCTGCATTATAAATAACATTTCTTGCATTCATGTGAAACATTTTTAATATGGGTCAGCTTTATTCATGAAACTGCGTGAACTAGTCTTTTCTGACTGAGAAAAGACGTTTTAGAGCGTTTCCAAGCATGCCTTGGTTTCATGAGCTAGGATGCCTAAAATCAGTATTGGCGATCCTAGACGGCTCTAACTAACGGTTTTATGAACTGAGGGTCTAACTAAATATGATAAGCATAAAACGTCTAACACATCAAGAAGTGTCTTTCTGGATCGTAAATAACATTTCTTTCATGCATGTGAAATATTTTTAATGTGGGTCAGCTTTTTTCATGAAACTGCATGAACTAGCCTTTTCTGACTGAGAAAAGACGTTTTAGAGCGTTTCCAAGCATGCCTTGGATTCATGAGCTGAGATGCCTAAAAACATTTTTGGCGTTCCTAGAAGGCCCTAACTAACCGTTTCATGAACTGAGGCTCTAACTAAATTTCATATGCAAGAAACTTCTAACAGATCAAGAAGTTTCTTTCTTCATTGTAAATAACATTCCTTTCATGCATGCGAAATATTTTTAATATAGGTTAGCTTTTTTCAAGAAACTGCATGAACTTTCGTTTTCTCACTGAGAAAAGACGTTTTAGAGCGTTTCCAAGCATGCCTTGGTTTCATGAGCTAGGATGCCTAAAATCAGTATTGGCGATCCTAGAAGGCTCTAACTAAGCGTTTCTTATGAACTGAGGCTCCATCTAAATATGATATGCATAAACGTCTAACAAATCAAGAAGTGTCTTTCTGGATTGTAAATAAAATTTCTTCATGCATGTGGAAACATTTTTGGTTATGGGTCAGCTTTTTTCATGAAATTGTATGAACTTTCGTTTTCTCACTGGAGAGAAAAAAGACGTTTTAGAGCTTTTCCAAGCATGCCTTGAGCATGAGCTAGGATGCCTAAAATCAGTATTGCTTTATCCTAGGACGGCTCTTAACTAACGGTTTTTGAACTGAGGGTCTAACTAACATGATATGCATAAAATGTCTAACACCATCAAGAAGTGTCTTTTCTGATCGTAAAATATTTTCATGTATGTGGAAATATTTTAGTTCGGCCAGCTTTTTTCATGAATCTGCATGAACTAGCGTTTGCTGACTGAGAAAAGACGTTTTAGAGCGTTTCCAAGCATGCCTTGGTTTCATGAGCTGAGTTGCCTAAAATCAGGATTGGCGTTCCTAGAAGGCTCTAGCTAAGCGTTTTATGAACTGAGGCTCTAACTTAATATGATATGTATAAAACTTCTGACACATCTAGAAGTTTCTTTCTGGATTGTAAATAACATTTTAAAACATTCTTTTATGTGGGCCTTTTCATGAAACTGCATGAACTTTCTGTTTCTTGAATCTATGTTAATGCTTAGAGTTTTCCAAAGCATGCTCTTGAGTTCTGGTTTGTGGGATGCCTAAACTAGTATTTATGATCCTAGAAAGCCTCTAACTGCTTCAAGGAACTGAGGCTCTAAATTCAAATATCAAACAGTATAAAACTTCAACACATCAAGAAGTGTCTTTCTGCATTGTAAATAACATTCCTTTCATGCATGTGAAACATTTTTAATATACGTCAAGTTTATTCATGAAACTGCATGAACTAGCCTTTTCTGACTGAGAAAAGACGTTTTAGAGCGTTTCCAAGCATGCCTTGGTTTCATGAGCTAGGATGCCTAAAATCCGTATTGGCGATCCTAGACGGCTCTAACTAACGGTTTTATGAACTGAGGGTCTCACTAAATATGATAAGCATAAAACGTCTAACACATCAAGAAGTGTCTTTCTGGATCGTAAATAACATTTCTTTCATGCATGTAAAATATTTTTAATGTGGGTCAGCTTTTTTCATGAAACTGCATGAACTAGCCTTTTCTGACTGAGAAAAGACGTTTTAGAGCGTTTCCAAGCATGCCTTGGATTCATGAGCTGAGATGCCTAAAAACATTTTTGGCAATCCTAGAAGGCCCTAACTAACGGTTTTATGAACTGAGGGTGTAACTAAATATGATATGCATAAAACGTCTAACACATCAAGAAGTGTCTTTCTGGATCGTAAATAACATTTCTTTCATGCATGTGAAATATTTTTAATTTGGGTCAGCTTTTTTCATGAAACTGCATGAACTATCCTTTTCTGACTGAGAAAAGACGTTTTAGAGCGTTTCCAAGCATGCCTTGGATTCATGAGCTGAGATGCTTAAAAACATTTTTGGCGTTGGTAGAAGGCCCTAACTAACCGTTTCATGAACTGAGGCTCTAACTAAATTTCATATGCAAGAAACTTCTAACAGATCGAGAAGTTTCTTTCTTCATTGTAAATAACATTCCTTTCATACATGTGAAATATTTTTAATATAGGTCAGTTTTTTTCATGAAACTGCATGAACTAGCGTTTTCTGACTGAGAAAAGACGTTTTAGAGTGTTTCCAAGCATGCCTTGGTTTCATGAGCTGAGTTGCCTAAAATCAGTTTTGGCAATCCTGGAAGGCTCTAACTAAGCATTTTATGAACTGAGGCTCTAACTAAATATGATATGCATAAAACGTCTAACACATCAAGAAGTGTCTTTCTGCATTATAAATAAAATTTCTTTCATGCATGTAAAACATTTTTAATGTGGGTCAGCTTTTTTCATGAAACTTCATGAACTTGCGTTTTTTGACTGAGAAAATACTTTTTTTGAGCGCTTCCAAGCATGCCTTGGATTCATGAGGTAGGATGCCTAAAATCAGTATTGGCGATCCTAGAAGGCTCTAACTAAGCGTTTTATGAACTGAGGCTCTAACTAAATTTCATATCCAAGACACTTCTAACAGATCAAGAAGTTTCTTTCTTCATTGTAAATAACATTCCTTTCATGCATGTGAAATATTTTTAATATAGGTCAGCTTTATTCATGAAACTGCATGAACTAGCCTTTTCTGACTGAGAAAAGACGTTTTAGAGCGTTTCCAAGCATGCCTTGGTTTCATGAGCTAGGATGCCTAAAATCAGTATTGGCGATCCTAGAAGGCTCTAACTAAACGTTTTATGAACTGAGGCTCTATCTAAATATAATATGCATAAAACGTCTAACACATCAAGAAGTGTCTTTCTGGATTGTAAATAACATTTCTTTCATGCATGTGAAACATTTTTAATATGGGTCAGCTTTTTTCATGAAATTGCATGAACTTTCGTTTTCTCACTGAGAAAAGACGTTTTAGAGCGTTTCCAAGCATGCGTTGGTTTCATGAGCTAGGATGCCTAAAATCAGTATTGGCGATCCTAGACGGCTCTAACTAACGGTTTTTTGAACTGAGGGTCTAACGAAATATGATATGCATAAAACGTCTAACACATCAAGAAGTGTCTTTCTGGATTGTAAATAATATTTCTTTCATGCATGTGAAACATTTTTAATATAGGTCAACTTTATTCATGAAACTGCATGAACTAGCCTTTTCTGACTGAGAAAAGACGTTTTAGAGCGTTTCCAAGCATGCCTTGGTTTCATGAGCTGAGATGCCTAAAAACATTTTTGGCAACCCTAGAAGGCCCTAACTAAGCGTTTCATGAACTGAGGCTCTAACTAAATTTGATATGCAAGAAACTTCTAACACATCATGAAGTGTCTTTCTTCATTGTAAATAACATTCCTTTCATGCATGTGAAACATTTTTTATTTGGGTCAGCTTTATTCATTAAAATGCATGAACTTTCGTTTTCTGACTGAGAAAAGACGTTTTAGAGCGTTTCCAAGCATGCCTTGGTTTCATGAGCTAGGATGCCTAAAATCAGTACTGGCGTTCCTGGAAGGCCCTAAGTAAGCGTTTTATGAACTGAGGCTCTACCTAAAAATGATATGCATAAAACTTCTAACACTTCAAGAAATGTCTTTCTGGATCGTAAATAACATTTCTTTCAAGCATGTGAAATATTTTTAATGTGGGTCAGCTTTTTTCATGAAACTGCATGAACTAGCGTTTTCTGACTGAGAAAAAACGTTTTAGAGCGTTTCCAAGCATGCCTTTGGTATTTCATGAGCTGAGATGCCTAAAAACATTTTGGCAAATCGAAGGTTCCAACTAACGGTTTTGGCGAACTTCTCGAGGCTCTAACTAAATATGATATGCATAAAACGTCTAACACATCAAGCAGTGTCTTTCTGCATTATAAATAACATTTCTTTCATGCATGTAAAACATTTTTAATGTGGGTCAGCTTTTTTCATAAAACTGCATGAACTAGCCTTTTCTGACTGAGAAAAGACGTTTTAGAGCGTTTCCAAGCATGCCTTGGATTCATGAGCTGAGATGCCTAAAAACATTTTTGGCATTCCTAGAAGGCCCTAACTAACCGTTTCATGAACTGAGGCTCTAACTAAATTTCATATGCAAGAAACTTCTAACAGATCAAGAAGTTTCTTTCTTCATTGTAAATAACATTCCTTTCATGCATGTGAAATATTTTTAATATAGGTCAGCTTTTTTCAAGAAACTGCATGAACTTTCGTTTTCTCACTGAGAAAAGACGTTTTAGAGCGTTTCCAAGCATGCCTTGGTTTCATGAGCTAGGATGCCTAAAATCAGTATTGGCGATCCTAGACGACTCTAACTAACGGTTTTTTGAACTGAGGGTGTAACTAAATATGATATGCATAAAACGTCTAACACATCAAGAAGTGTCTTTCTGGATCGTAAATAACATTTCTTTCATGCATGTGAAATATTTTTAATTTGGGTCAGCTCTTTTCATGAAACTGCATGAACTAGCCTTTTCTGACTGAGAAAATACGTTTTAGAGCGTTTCCAAGCATGCCTTGGATTCATGAGCTGAGATGCCTAAAAACTTTTTTGGCGTTGCTAGAAGGCCCTAACTAACCGTTTTAAGGAACTGAGGGTAAAATCAAATATGATATGCATAAACGGTCTAACACATCAAGAAGTGTCTTTCTGGATCGTAGTCAACATTTTCATGCATGTGAAATATTTTAATGGGTCAGCTTTTCATGAAACTTCGTATGAACTAGCTGCCTTCTTGACTGAGAAACGACGCGCTTTTAGAGCGTCCAAGCATGCCTTGGATTCATGAGCTGAGATGCCTTAAAAACATTTTGGCGCTCCTAGAAGGCCCTTAACTAACCGCTACATGAACTGAGGCTCTAACTAAATTTTCATATGCAAGAAAACTTCTAACAGATCAAGAAGTTTCTTTCTTCATTGTAAATAACACTCTTCATGTAATGTGAAATACTTTTAATATAGGTTAGCTTTTCAAGAAACTGTATGAACTTCTTGCCTTTCTCACCGAGAAAGACGCTTTAGAGCCGCTTCCAAGCATGCCTTGGTTTCATGAGCTGAGTTGCCTAAAATCAGCATTGGCAATTCCAGAAGGTTCTAACCAAGCATTTTGGCGAACTGAGGCTCTAACTAAATATGATATGCATAAAACGCCTAACACATCAAGATGTGTCTTTCTGCAGTATAAATAAAATTTCTTTCATGCATGTAAAACATTTTTAATGTGGGTCAGCTTTTTTCATGAAACTTCATGAACTTGCGTTTTTTGACTGAGAAAATACTTTTTTTGAGCGCTTCCAAGCATGCCTTGGTTTCATGAGGTAGGATGCCTAAAATCAGTATTGGCGATCCTAGAAGGCTCTAACTAAGCGTTTTATGAACTGAGGCTCTATCTAAATATGATATGCATAAAATGTCTAACACATCAAGAAGTGCCTTTCTGCATTATAAATAACATTTCCTTCATGCATGTGAAACATTTTTTATGTGGGTCAGCTTTTTTCATGAAACTGCATGAACTTTCGTTTTCTGACTGAGAAAAGACGTTTTAGAGCGTTTCCAAGCATGCCTTGGTTTCATGAGCTTGGATGCCTAAAATCAGTATTGGCGATCCTAGAAGGCTCTAACTAAGCGTTTTATGAACTGAGGCTCTATCTAAATATGATATGCATAAAACGTCTAACACATCAAGAAGTGTCTTTCTGGATTGTAAATAACATTTCTTTCATGCATGTGAAACATTTTTCATATGGGTCAGCTTTTTTCATGAAATTGCATGAACTTTCGTTTTCTCACTGAGAAAAGACGTTTTAGAGCGTTTCCAAGCATGCCTTGGTTTCATGAGCTAGGATGCCTAAAATCAGTATTGGCGATCCTAGACGGCTCTAACTAACGGTTTTTTGAACTGAGGGTCTAACTAAATATGATATGCATAAAACGTCTAACACATCAAGAAGTGTCTTTCTGGATCGTAAATAATATTTCTTTCATGCATGTGAAATATTTTTAATGTGGGTCAGCTTTTTTCATGAAACTGCACGAACTAGCCTTTTCTGACTGAGAAAAGACGTTTTAAAACGATTCCAAGCATGCCTTGGTTTCACGAGCTGAGTTGCCTAAAATCAGTATTGGCGTTCCTAGAAGGCTCTAACTAACGGTTTTTTGAACTGAGGGTGTAACTAAATATGATATGCATAAAACGTCTAACACATCAAGAAGTGTCTTTCTGGATCGTAAATAACATTTCTTTCATGCATGTGAAATATTTTTAATGTGGGTCAGCTTTTTTCATGAAACTGCATGAACTAGCCTTTTCTGACTGAGAAAAGACGTTTTAGAGCGTTTCCAAGCATGGCTTGGATTCATGAGCTGAGACGCCTAAAAACATTTTTGGCGTTCCTAGAAGGCCCTAACTAACCGTTTCATGAACTGAGGCTCTAACTAAATTTCATATGCAAGAAACTTCTAACAGATCAAGAAGTTTCTTTCTTCATTGTAAATAACATTCCTTTCATGCATGTGAAATATTTTTAATATAGGTCAGCTTTTTTCATTAAACTGCATGAACTTTCGTTTTCTCACTGAGAAAAGACGTTTTAGAGCGTTTCCAAGCATGCCTTGGTTTCATGAGCTAGGATGCCTAAAATCAGTATTGACGATCCTAGACGGCTCTAACTAACGGTTTTATGAACTGAGGGTCTAACTAAATATGATATGCATAAAACGTCTAACACATCAAGAAGTGTCTTTCTGCATTATAAATAACATTTCTTTCATGCATGTGAAACATTTTTTATTTGGGTCAGCTTTATTCATTAAAATGCATGAAGTTTCGTTTTCTGACTGAGAAAAGACGTTTTAGAGCGTTTCCAAGCATGCCTTGGTTTCATGAGCTAGGATGCCTAAAATCAGTATTGGCGATCCTAGAAGGCTCTAACTAAACGTTTTATGAACTGAGGCTCTATCTAAATATAATATGCATAAAACGTCTAACACATCAAGAAGTGTCTTTCTGGATTGTAAATAACATTTCTTTCATGCATGTGAAACATTTTTAATATGGGTCAGCTTTTTTCATGAAATTGCATGAACTTTCGTTTTCTCACTGAGAAAAGACGTTTTAGAGCGTTTCCAAGCATGGCTTGGTTTCATGAGCTAGGATGCCTAAAATCAGTATTGGCGATCCTAGACGGCTCTAACTAACGGTTTTTTGAACTGAGGGTCTAACTAAATATGATATGCATAAAACGTCTAACACATCAAGAAGTGTCTTTCTAGATTGTAAATAATATTTCTTTCATGCATGTGAAACATTTTTAATATAGGTCAACTTTATTCATGAAACTGCATGAACTAGCCTTTTCTGACTGAGAAAAGACGTTTTAGAGCGTTTCCAAGCATGCCTTGGTTTCATGAGCTAGGATGCCTAAAATCAGTATTGGCGATCCTAGAAGGCTCTAACTAAACGTTTTATGAACTGAGGCTCTATCTAAATATGATATGCATAAAACGTCTAACACATCAAGAAGTGTCTTTCTGGATTGTAAATAATATTTCTTTCATGCATATGAAACATTTTTAATATAGGTCAACTTTATTCATGAAACTGCATGAACTAGCCTTTTCTGACTGAGAAAAGACGTTTTAGAGCGTTTCCAAGCATGCCTTGGTTTCATGAGCTAGGATGCCTAAAATCAGTACTGGCGTTCCTGGAAGGCCCTAAGTATGCGTTTTATGAACTAAGGCTCTACCTAAAAATGATATGCATAAAACTTCTAACACTTCAAGAAATGTCTTTCTGGATCGTAAATAACATTTCTTTCATGCATGTGAAATATTTTTAATGTGGGTCAGCTTTTTTCATGAAACTGCATGAACTAGCGTTTTCTGACTGAGAAAATACGTTTTAGAGCGTTTCCAAGCATGCCTTGGTTTCATGAGCTGAGATGCCTAAAAACATTTTTGGCAATCCTAGAAGGCCCTAACTAACGGTTTTATGAACTGAGGGTGTAACTAAATATGATATGCATAAAACGTCTAACACATCAAGAAGTGTCTTTCTGGATCGTAAATAACATTACTTTCATGCATGTGAAATATTTTTAATATAGGTCAGCTTTTCATGAAACTGCATGAACTAGCCTTCGACTGGAAAAGACGTTTTAGAGTTAGTTCTAAGCATGCCTTTGATTCATGAGCTGAGATGCCTAAAAACATTTTTGGCGTTCCTAGAAGGCCCTAACTAAGCGTTTCATGAACTGAGGCTCTAACTAAATTTCATATGCAAGAAACTTCTAACAGATCAAGAAGTTTCTTTCTTCATTGTAAATAACATTCCTTTCATTCATGTGAAATATTTTTAATATAGGTCAGCTTTTTCATGAAACTGCATGAACTTTCGTTTTCTCACTGAGAAAAGACGTTTTAGAGCGTTTCCAAGCATGCCTTGGTTTCATGAGCTAGGATGCCTAAAATCAGTATTGGCGATCCTAGACGGCTCTAACTAACGGTTTTATGAACTGAGGGTCTAACTAAATATGATATGCATAAAACGTCTAACGCATCAAGAAGTGTCTTTCTGGATCGTAAATAACATTTCTTTCATGCATGAGAAATATTTTTAATGTGGGTCAGCTTTTTTCATCTAACTGCATGAACTAGCCTTTTCTGACTGAGAAAAGACGTTTTAGAGCGTTTCCAAGCATGCCTTGGATTCATGAGCTGAGATGCCTAAAAACATTTTTGGCAATCCTAGAAGGCCCTAACTAACGGTTTTATGAACTGAGGGTGTAACTAAATATGATATGCATAAAACGTCTAACACATCAAGAAGTGTCTTTCTGGATCGTAAATAACATTTCTTTCATGCATGTGAAATATTTTTAATGTGGGTCAGCTTTTTTCATGAAACTGCATGAACTAGCGTCTTCTGACTGAGAAACGACGTTTTAGAGCGTGTCCAAGCATGCCTTGGATTCATGAGCTGAGATGCCTAAAAACATTTTTGGCGTTCCTAGAAGGCCCTAACTAACCGTTACATGAACTGAGGCTCTAACTAAATTTCATATGCAAGAAACTTCTAACAGATCAAGAAGTTTCTTTCTTCATTGTAAATAACATTCCTTTCATGCATGTGAAATATTTTTAATATAGGTTAGCTTTTTTCAAAAAACTGCATGAACTTTCGTTTTCTCACTGAGAAAAGACGTTTTAGAGCGTTTCCAAGCATGCCTTGGTTTCATGAGCTAGGATGCCTAAAATCAGTATTGGCGATCCTAGAAGGCTCTAACTAAGCGTTTTATGAACTGAGGCTCTATCTAAATATGATATGCATAAAACGTCTAACAGATCAAGAAGTGTCTTTCTGGATTGTAAATAACATTTCTTTCATGCATGTGAAACATTTTTAATATGGGTCAGCTTTTTTCATGAAATTGCATGAACTTTCGTTTTCTCACTGAGAAAAGACGTTTTAGAGCGTTTCC
>VONZ01004263.1:0-11510 GCA_012976165.1 Labeo catla | reverse complement strand
TGTTTACAACCACATTTGGGTTTGTTTGAAGCTGCATTTGAACTGCATTTTGGAAGTTCAAACACCATAGCTGTCCATTAGATATTTTCCTCAAAAAACATACGTTTTTTTACGACTGAAGAAAGAAAGACACGAACATCTTGGACTGCAAGGGGGTGAGTACATTATCTGTAAATTTTTGTTCTGGAACAAGAGACAAAACTAAGTTTGTAAATGTTTGTTTGTTAATTGCAGTATTATTTTCTGTTGCAGCTCCACCAGATGTTCATGTCTTTGTGCCGAAAGTTTCTGGTGATCAAAGTAAGCTGAAACTGACCTGTATGGCCACTGGTTTCTACCCTAGAGATGTTGAGATGTACATCATATTAGATGAATCTGTTCTTGAGGGTCAAACATCATCTGAAATCAGACCAAATAATGATGGATCCTTTCAGATGATATTCAATGTGGAGATTGATGCAAATCACAAAGGATCTTACAACTGTCTGGTCATTCACAGCAGTCTGACTCTGACTCGATCAGTTGCAACAGTGTGGGCTGAAAATCACAATACATTTTGTGGTGAGTGAGTGTGTGATTAGTAATTAAGAAAAGAGTTTAAGAGAAACAAGACCATTCCTGTACAATCGTTTAGGCTTTTTTAATAGTTTGATCTTTTGGAAAGATATTCTGGTGTTTCAGAAGAATGTAAACCAGGGAGTTAGCCTAGAGGAAACTTGCTGAATGTTTTTTATTGAGTAACATTTTCTATGTGTACATTTTATTAGCCCTTTAAATAACGTTGTGTAATTGCTGCAAACAATTAAGGTTAAAGTGTGTTCACAGTTTAAAAGCATTTATGATGCATTATTTTTTTCTTCAACAGAATATCTATGGTCTGTTATAGCAGCAGCTGTAGTATTTGTGATTGGTTACTGCATCTACCGAAAGGTCAAATGGTAAGTTTTAAATATTCAACATGATCATTGCTGAATTACTTGTTTTTCTAAATATCCCTTTTTAAGATATTTGAAATATGAACACTTTAACATTATGTGACGAAATATATAGAAATATGTGAACATAGTGAAAGTGATTTTATTTTATTATTATTATTATTATTTTTTTTATTTCATTTAATGACACATACTACAAGTAAGATTATCCATACTGTTTATCAATCACATGTGAAGTATGACATGTGCAGCTTGACATAAACATATTTACAAGAACATGGTATTTATTTACTCAAGATTTTAATACTGCTATATAATCTGCTATATTTTTTCCTAGCTCCAAGGAGAAGATTTTAACCCTAAAAAGGTGTAAGATCACATCGGTGGTCTGATCAAAAGTGCTTTGAAAGGCCTGTTAATAGCAGGTGCACTCAGAGCCTACAAGATAAATGTCATGATGTTACATTCTTCCAAAAGTCAGTGTAAGATCATTTAATGTTCTGAGTCATGTATTAGTCCACACATTGTAGAATTTAAAACAAGTGTGTTTCTGTCATTTTTTGTCATCTGTTGCCAAGATACTGAAAAAGTTAAATAATTATTAGGTAATTATTAGACATGTAAAAACTAGATAAATCTGGATAGTGATGGTTGCTAAATCTAATGCCACGTAGAACTTTTTTTATTTTGCGTTCCTCATATAGCCTTTGCTCCCTAGTTTCTAGTGGAATACATGAGCTACCGTAAAGGCCCGTTCACACCAAGAACTATAACTATAAATATAACTTTATAAAAATCGTTTCAAATTTAAGAGAATAGCAGAGTTCACACCAAGACTATAATGATAATGAAACAGAGGAATGATATCATTGGGATCACTTTTTAGAATGATTGTTTTTTTACAGCTGATGAAAGATAAAACACTGACAGCTAATCAGACTTTATTAAAATTTAAAGGGCTTGCGCATTTGAAGTAGCAAGCTGCATTGTAGAGAAGCAGACAGACATTGCACAGCAAACAGAGAAACATAAAACACAAAATTACCTCAGGAATTCAGCGCTAGTTTGGACATTGTCTTGCCTCCTTTTAAGCTGCAGTAGAAAAGAGTGTGTATTGTTTTTATTCCACTACATTGACTATGTTAGAGATCAGATCTATCAAATAATAAACAATAAATAAATAAATAATAAATATTATTATTAATTATTTTTATTTATTTATTTATTTTTTTGCATATTGATTACCATTTGTATAATTACCGTTGTACAATGGAAATTTTCTGTCCCTAGCCTGTACAGATATATTACACTTAAAAAAAACACTTTAGGGTTACTTTTTTTTTATTTAAAAATGAACCAATATGTTATTTGAACAATTACACCACCTTAAGCCATCAATGTGGCAATATTAGTTTTTTTTTAGTTTTTTTTTTAATAATTAATTATATAGAATTCCAAGGACCATAACACTGATCATACCCACAGCCATGTACGGAGGGGAAAGTGCTTTATTTTGAGGTCAAAACCAGGTTTTTCTACCATTTAAAATACAATAATGTATTGGTGAGATTGTAATAATCCTGTCCTCCTGTGCCCTTCTCATACTAACCTGAAAAGCAGACGTGACATACGTCTAGCCTAGAGACTCATAGGACATGATGTACTGTGTGTTTCTTGAAGGGTGTGATGTTTGATTTCACTTCCCTATTTTACCATATAAATATTAGTGTCTTTCCTTTAATAAATGCCTTTGAGTGAATTACACCTTTTCTGTGTGTGGTTGTCTCAATGGTCCAGGATCCTGACTCTGTGCTCCATCGCTCAACTAAAATCGAATCTCGGCAGTCAGTCAAGTTAGATATTAAATTCTAACAGTATTCATAACTATCAAATATGTAAATTACAAAAAAATGTGAATAAACATAAAATATATGTGGAATGAAAGTATGGTCCTCTGAAGTTGTCACTGGTGTTACCGTTTAACAAATCATTTTATTTTTAAATAAAAATCACACTGATGTCATCACTTGACTTCCTTCTTCGTATTTCCCAAAGATCTATTACAAAGGCCCATGTTAAGTCCACGGTCACTTTTCAGTCATCAGATATTTTCTCAATTATCTCAAGATTTCATATAAAGCTTTTAGTTGAAGTCACTTATAAGAGCATCTTTATTGTTAGGGAATTGTAAAACAACAACAGCCATTTTGTAAAATGCTTTCTTTAAATTTTTTTTTATGAAAACAGGTGTCACCTTCCTAATTGGTAACACCAATGAAGATCAGTAAGACCAGTGGCTCCCATTTAGATAAACTTAATTCAAAGCTATTCTTTTGCATAAAATGTCACTAAGAATTAATGATTCTAAATTTTTTTTTATTATTGTTAATCCTCAAGCTGAGAAGCAGCTACTTTACAGACAGTGTAGGCATGCTGATCCTTAGCACAGAGTAGAATACTCGCAGAAAAGGTTTGTTTATGTTCTTTTACGAACGTCTTAATGCTTTACTAACTAATTGCCAAATGTATGTCAAATGTAACAATGTAGTCTCATCTACTTATATAAGAATAAGGGCATTTTAGCATCAGCGATTGTTGCTCGTTTTGTATATCGTTATAACCCAGCTGTGTTTCATGTTCTGGGAATGTTTTCAGCAGCAAGTTTTATTTTAGTTCCCAGAATCTTCTGCTAAAAGGTAGGATAACATTCTCTAGAAAAATTCTAAAATTGTTTATTGATAACATTGTAAGAACACTATCCTCTGTCATTCTAATAAAGCTTCCCATCACACTAGATGTGGACTTACATTGTGCAGAAGTCAAATTTTGGTAGGAAAGGAAAGGTGGCCAAATATGTTAATCCATACACTCTTATAAATTAAAGGTGCTTTAAAAGGTTCTTCACAGCGATGCCATAGAACAGTGGTTCCCAACCACATTCCTGGAGGCCCCCCAACACTGCATGTTTTCCATGTCTCCTTAATCAAACACACCTGATTCAGATAATCGGCTCATTAGTAGAGACTCCAAGACCTGAAATTGGTGTGCAAGACAAAGGAGAGATGCAAAATGTGCAATGTTGGGGGGCCTCCAGGAACATGGTTGGGAACCACTGCCATAGAAGAACCATTTTTGGTTCCACAAAGAAGCATCTCTTTCTTACCTTTTTATAATCTGAAGAACCTTCTTTCACCACAAAAAACCTTTTGTGAAACCGAAAGGTTCTTTAGATGTTAAAGGTTCTTTTTTTGTGCTCTGCTTTTAACCCATCCAAGTGCACACACACAGTAGTGAACACACACCTGGAGCGGTGGGCAGCCATATTGCTGTGGCACCCAGGGAGCAGTTGAGGGTTTGGTGCCTTACTCAAGGGACTCACCTCAGTTATTGACTGACAGCTCTCCTGACCCAGGTTGAGAGAAATCAGAAGTGCAGACATTGCGTATTCCTCAATATGATTACAAAAAAACTAAACAAAACAAAACAAAAAACAAAACAAAAAAACAAAAGATATCCTGTATTTAATCTCATTTTATTAACCATTGTCTTTGCTGGTGACCTTTGATCCAGTTCAACCACAAATAAGTAAAAATTTCTTTACGCACTAATGTTTGTGCTGAACTTTCCTCTGTGTTCTATTGTACAGATGTGAATTTACTTTTCCTTCAGTCTGAGGCTGATTGATTGAAAAGACGACATTCTGTTTTTCTCCTTTTATTTCAGCCTGAAAAGTTTTTTTTTGCATTTGCATATTGCTAATTTGTCTTATGCACATTAAATATGTTAAATGGAAGCTCAAATGTTCTCTTGACCTGTGAATACCAATGAGATTTGTTTTCATGCATCACACACACATTTTAGCTTTAGTTATAATGTTCATCAGGTAAATTTCTGGCTTCAAAAGTTTGCTATCAAATGTGAGGAAACATACTGAGGTAACTAAATGTATTCATTATTTGCTGCTTATATGGCTGTCTGTGTAATAAATTCATGGTTTGGGCGGGAAAGATTGTTTTTTAAAATTAAATGTAACAAATCTCCCAAAAATGTTTACATGAACAATGTATGTTAAATTAATTGTAAATCGTGTTTAGTGATGCTACCAGTGAGTGGATAAGTCATATTATAATGATATATTTATGATAATGATATATACATTATGATATATATTATATGATATCTGAATAATTACATGATTTGCTTTTTAATTCATTTAATTAGTCACAAACAATTTTGTCAATAAATATTTGCACAATTGCATCACTTCTGTATCACAAAACTAAAATTTCCCTCATTTCCTCACCCTCATGCTGTCCCAGATGTTTATGAATTTATTTCATCTGATGAACACAAACAAAGTGCACGAGATGCTTCAAAACCAAGTTTAAAATATTTGTATTTGTGTGTTTCTTACACAAGACATTGATTTATCAATAGAGGTTGGAACCGTTGTCTTACCTTTTGTGTAGTTTTCAACACGTTATCTTCTTAATGTGTTGTACACAGAGACTGATTTATTTACTTTTTTTTTTTCCACAAAAACCTTTTGTTTGTATTCGTCTGAAGAATGAAAGTCATATGAGATGGCATAAAGGTGAAAAGGATTAATGTTCTGTGTTCCACTGTGCTTGTGACGGAGTGGTACAATTATGAAAACCAACCTTTTACCGGTAAGAAAATCCGACTACGCCACCCTAGAAATTAGCTCTAGGGAACAATACTCAAAACCCAAAAATGGAGTAATTAAGCACACAGGTTCGGTTCCCTCATGCAAGTGAACAGGAGACGTGGGTATAATAAAAAATACAAATGTTTATTAATACAAGAATTTTTTAAAATGGACACTAAAATGTCAAAGAAGCAACAGGAGATCCCACTTTAAATGGAAGAAAATGAATTTACAAAAAGAATGAAAGTAGATGATGACACAAAATCAACTTTAAATATGAAAGCAAAATAAATACCAGCAGGGCTGAGGCTCCCAATGGCAGGAAACAAAATGGAGTCTGGTTTTACAAGGGCACACTTTCACGCGCACACACACCAAGGTGCACTCAGATCACACACTCAAAGTGGTACACAGCACGCAATAAAGAAGAACCACCACCACAAAGAGGAGGATCCGTTCACCCGTGGGACCCCAGCTCCTGCAATAAACCAAAAATAAATGAATAAACTATAACAAACAAATAAAGCCCATTAACTTGAAGCAAAATACAACATAAACATCAATTAACTAATAAAACAACTCCAAACAAAGGTGGGTATCAATACCACATAAGACTGGAAGAAAACATTAGGAAAAATCAAATAAATTCAGACAAAATTTCAAAGCAACTTGAGGTCAGATGTAAACAACATGTAAATCAAGTTGCATTAATGAAGGAAAAATAACATACAAATTAAACAGCAAACACCAATATATATATATATATATATATATATATATATATATATATATATATATATATATATATATATATATATATATATAGTACGATAACCAAAAAGAACACAAGACAAACTTGACTCCCACAAAATTAGTCAAAAGAAAATAAGGGACAAAACAAAAGTTATTTTCTCTCAATAAAATGAGATCGTCATATTCTCCATGTTGATGCACAAGCAGGAAACGAAACAATAGGAACCAGACGAACAATCCCCTTTCAACAACGATGAAGATGGCGTCTGCACGACAGTGTGAACAGCAAAACCGTAGGATTGTGAGCAGAACGTCAGCAGCGCAAAGCGGAAAACAGCAGTAAATACAATATAAAACAAGAGAGAACGAGAGGGAGAATCCTATAACGAACACAAAGAGAGACGTTACGAACCCTCATACTTTTCCTTCACGAGTTATAATTACATTTAAAACTTACTTACCGTCAAGGTATCATGCCAAACAGAAAGTGTACAAGCACAGGTCAATAATCATGCCCACCGATAGCACCCTGGGGTACAGGAAATCATACCTATTCAGCATGTAACAGCATGTAAACACGGGCACAAAGTGGAAAGTCGGACGTGACGCATCACAGGCAACAACCAATCAGCCTTTATATTGAAGATACTAGTCGCTGATAGGTAAATTCGGCTGTCAGTCACCTAATTTCATTACACACTGAAGATGTATTTGATCTATGCCACCATTTTTTGTTTAGTTTTTTCCCTTTAACCAAACCTTTGTATGTCTGACTGACAATACATTTTATGCATTTTACTTTTAAGCAATTGTTTGTTTAATTTTTTTTTAAGGTCTAGGTTACTTTTACTTTTTAAATACTTGCTTACAATGTAGTACTTTTTTTTAAACCTTTACTCATGTATGTTTGTACTTTTGAGTAAAATTTCCACTGAGCATTTGTACATACTGAGTATTACTGAGAAAAATACTGAGTATTTTTTTTTTACACCACTGCCTCTGATGGTAGTATTAGGTAGTTGGCGCTGCCAAAAAAAAAACAAAACGCGGAAGCAGATTAAACTATTGAATCTCACAGAAGCCATCTTGTCGTTTCTTTTCTTTTTCGTGTGTAATATGTAGTAGCCTTGTAGTTTTTGTTCACTTAAGAGTATATTCATAGAAATGGCAAAAGAGCCAACAGAAGTGATATTTTAACTTATTATCCGCGCGTGTTCTTCAGGGTTTATCTTGGATAAAAACAAGTCCTGACGCGTGCGTGTGAAAAGCGAAAGTAAAAGTGTTTGAGACGAACTGCGTTTTATGAAAAACTTTGGACACAAACTCTTTATTACAGAACTGTCTAATTTAAACGCATTATGAATAAGTGTATTTTTATATCAATAGTCCTGATGATTGCTGATGGTAAGTATTGCCTCGTCGAGAAAACAGCCTTCGAGTTTCTCTTTCTCGTTTTTTTCAATTTAAATTTCTTTATAGGGTTCATTGTGCGCGGTCCCTCGGGTCCTCTGGTTGCTCTTTTGGGATCTTCAGTGGTTTTGCCCTGTTATGTTGATGAATTATTACTAATGGAGGGTCTGGTGGTGGAATGGAGAAGAACAGACTCAGAGACTCTGGTTCATTTGTATCAAGATGGCGAGAGTCAAGCAGAGCTACAGCAGGAGAATTATCGTGAAAGAGCCCATTTCCTTACTGACCAGATTCAACATGGAAACTTCTCCCTTCGTCTGGACAATCTGAGAGCTGAAGACAAAGGGATTTACAGATGTAAAGTTTACAGTCAACAGGTTGTTGAAAAAATTTTGGTTGAAATAAAAGACGTTGGTGAGTGAATCATTTCAGTCCTACTTTAAATTTGAAACAATTTTAAACAAAAACTAGCATATTAAATGTATTTTATTCTGTAATATTTAAATTCTTCAATCTTTCATAACAAATAAGTAGCCAAGTTCAGCCTTGCCTTTCTTTTAGAGTATTTGCTAGTATCAGGATCAAGTCGCCCCATATCTGCGTCTGTGGGTGAGGACGTCACTCTGAACTGCTCTGTAGACTCTCACATCACATCTGAACACAATAAAACGTTTTCATGGAAGAAATCAGATAAAGATATTCTGGTTCTGCTTTACCAAAACAATAAGACTTCAACAGTTTCATCAGATGAGCGGTACAGAGACAGAGTTGAGTTATTCACTGATGAAATCCCCAAAGGAAACTTTTCTCTCAGACTGAAGAGTGTCAGAACTGAGGATAAAGGAGTTTACATGTGTCATGTGTTTGCTGGAGGACTTTCAGCCAATTCAACTGCAGAATTGGGGCAATTAAGTAAGTCAGCAAATGTAGCAAGAAAGAAAACAAAGGCTATAACATTGCTCAAATATATTTGGCTTTAGTACACACAATATTATTTCTATTGAAACTTTGTGTGGAAAAACATCAAAATATCACTATTTATTTGCACTTTTGGTGTACAGAAAATACAAAAAAATATGTACCTTTTTGTACATTTAGTTCAAATAGTTGCTTACAAAAATATGTAGTTTCAGAAACTCCTTAAAATAATGAATGACTTCAATCGCAAGTTCTTCATTATTATTCTACTAAAAACAATGTATTATATATACAATTTGTTCAGTGCTGACAATAAATGTTTCAAGTGATGTTTGTGTTTCACAGGTTTATCTTCTTTGCACATAATGGTGTTGGTTTTCTGTTTTGTTGCTGGACTTGGAGCTGTGCTTCTGTCCTGCTGTCTGATCTACTGCAGATCAAAAAACACAGGTGTGTTTGAAGGGGAAGTCTGATTTCTTGTGATTTAACTCTTTATGTCACAGTAAGTGTTTTGTTCATTTAACTGTTATTATTTTGCACTTTTTCTTCAGACACCACAAGCACAATCTGGAATCTTCAGGTTGGTCTGATCTTTTTTCCAAATGTCTGCATGTCCTTCGCCTTTATCTTCTGGGGTCTTACTGAGGGTGAGTGTAGTATTTTTAATTATAAGACCACTAAAACACAATATTAAGAATGTAGCCAATGTTGTTAGTGTTACTGTAATGTTGTACAGAATTGTCCTGTCCCAGACTCAAGCTAACAATGTTGGGATATATTGTCTATCACAATTGTTTTTTTATTTAATGTATTTAGTTAATCAGTATCATCTAATGCAAATCAATGAATATTCTGTTCCAGGATCTCAGCTTGAGACCATCACTTGCAGTGCTCTGTATTTTCTGAGACCTGTTATGTTGATTTGTGCTTTGCCCTATTTAAAGTGCCTTCAAGGTAAGTTCAAACTTTTTTCGAAATGCATGGGGATTGATAAATGCATGTTGATTATTTCAGTATGTCAATATTATTACTTATTAATTATATTGCATCAGTGCATCAATCTCAGCTTTATCACAGCAAACCCTGCAGTGTTAAATTAGCTCTCTTTGGCACGGACAGGGGTTAGATTAAGTGAGAATTAGGCCTTAGTTAAATTAGAACATTTAAATAGATTTTATAAATGTGCTCAAGGAAAAAACAAACAAGCAAAAAAATATGGCATCTTGAGACAGAACAATGGGACTGACATATTCTGAGATATGTCAGTGCAAGTTGCTTTCAGTTAAGAGAGCTGAAACCTGCATTTTGGTCTGGGATAGGATTAAGCCTTGTCTGTGAAATCAGGCATGAGAGTGTTAATTTAAACCTGAGGGTTTTGTTGTGCAAACAGTTTTTTTTATTATTATTATTGCAGTCTTGGCATGTGTTGAATGTGTCAAGAAATTTGTAGTGTTTGGTAAAAATACACTTTGTTCTACCCAAGCTAACACAATACAAGCAATTGCATTGATATAATAATATAACAATGGTAGTGCATTAGTGCATCTTTACAAAATATTAATTTGTTGTATTAAACCCTTTCTGTCTACAGGTAACCTTAAAACACGGATCAGGTTTTTCAAAATATTCTGGGAATATATTTTTTTTACAGTTATTGTTTCTTCAGGTATGTAAATCCAAATTTTACATCAGAAGTCATACTCGCTATTCTGACATTGAAGTTTATAGTAGTTTATGAAATATTACCCGTTTTACTGACACACATTATACTTAAAATTTAAATGCTGTTAGCTGTTAAACCTTACTCCCTCTCTCTGTAAAACCCTGACAACCATGACATTGAGTCCCGCACAGGAAGATGATGCCACCCATCTCAGCCACCATTAAAGCATTGTTTTCCGCCACTGGCTTTATGACTAGTGTAGTAAGGAACAGTTTCCTCTATCTCTGGGTCCCAAGAGGGCATGGATGGCAGTGTGTGATGCTATGCCTTGCCACTCTCATCTCCCTCCTATCACCAGCGATCAGTGGGGTGTGGTTTGAGGATGCTATTCCTTCTCACACACCCCCTGCCAAACCGGTGAGTTCCATGCTCAGACCCCACCCCCGGGATGCTGGGCCTTCCAGGTCGGGGTCCCTGTGCCTACCTTGCTTCCTCACTGCAGGTATTTCTGCGGTCCTTTGACCTCTGGGGGCCTAGCTAGCGCTCCCCAGGCTGTTAGTATAAAACAGGAAAATTAGAGTGTTGTAAACGGTCAAATGATATCAAATTACCTAATTTTTTGCGGTCAAAACTGACTGCATCCACACCAGCACCGTGCATATGATAGGATACCCTCAAAGTATGCTGCTTTAGCAAATTGCGTTGCTGTTCATTGTATGTTTAAAGTAGATTTGTAGCACTTAATAGCATGAAGAACAGATATTGACACAGACTGTGGACAGAGATTGATTTAAGAAACTCTTAGATTCAGAAACAAAGCCTGTGCAAGTTGTTTTTCATGTTTAAAATATCAGCAAGAATGCGATTATCTCTGAGTATCCAAACGACTGCAAATGTTGATTAATAATATAAAATAACATTTCAACAAAAAGGTAATATTAAGTGAACATTTTATATTTTAAATGTAGCCTACATTTTAAACACAATATTGTCAATATTGTTTGTTATATTTTACAAGAAAACAGTAGTTCCAACGAAATCCGCAACAGAGTTGGTGTTTCGCTAGTACAGTAACCTGCAGCTTTAATGATTTGGAGTCAATTAATAACCCATTCATAACTACAGCCTCTTCCTTACTGAATAAATGAATGAAAGATGTGAT